>WEIU01003300.1:283983-296946 GCA_013389925.1 Aegithalos caudatus
CATGGTAACACTTAAACGAATCTTCAACTACAAAAGGGAACTTCTAAAACAAGAGTGTTGTAAATCAAGTAATTCATTTACTTGAGATAGGAACCTAATAGGAGAAAAATATCCTCCAAAAGAGCTCATCCCATCACTGAATCTTTAGGCTGTTTGAGGCACAGACTGCCTTTGGATGCCCAAGGGGGTCTGAAGAGCTACACAGGCAATGCTGTGATGCAGGTAACACACATGTAAGTCAGCACTGATAGACACAAAGGGCAGGATGTCTGTCCTTTATCAGATCACCATTGTTTGCATCTCGCTAGTCTCTAATATTTTAGGAGCACAAACACTTTTCAGTCTCCATTAAATAGCATGGTATTGACTTCTCTCTGTATCAAAGATAGAGGAAACGTGCTACAGCCTCACCTAGATTAGTTATAACCGCTCCCATTTCTAATATTCAGAGGTCACCTGTCCACCTACTAAGTAAAACAGGATAATAACAGCTCTTACACCAACAGAAAGACATTCAGAGACCAACAGAACTTAGAAACCTCTTCTTCATGGCTTCTTCCACACAACATCATACTTGTTTCTGGTCCTTTCTATGAACCAGTAGCCACCAAAAACATACTGGGAAAGCAGAGAGCCTGAAGAAATCCATTCCTCCATACACCTTCATGTTCACAGCACTGAGAACATCACTGAATTTTCCTGAGGCACGTAAGGGGATGGTAACAATGCACTTCAAGACTATTACTGCATGAATTCAGACTGATTCACCTTAACACCAGCAGCCCTGAGCACAGCTGGACACACCACAGGAACAAAATAACTCTCCTAGAGCTTTTTTCTATAAATAGTGGGCTGATGAGCTCCATCCAGAGTGTTGCATCCAGTAGTTGCCTGGCAGTCATTTCAGCTCAACTACTTGAATTTCTGCTGAAATGGAGGGGCAGGTGTGGAAGTTGAGATGGACATTGCACTCAAAGTGTTTCACTAAAAACATCAGAAGGCTCCAAGCATCAGCACCTTGTTGTTCAAAAGTCTCCCATACCTTTTCTCTGTAGCCTCCAAAGGGGAGCTCCACACAGCTCTGGCTCTTTCTTTCTTCTCCAGTTCTGTCTGGCTCCTTCCTGTCCCTGTCACAGCCACCTATGGATGGCTTCTTATCCTCTCTGTCCCTTTGCACAACCTTCTGTCCCTTCCTCCTCACAGAACATCCAGAAGACTCCAAATAACTCCCTCCCAGCTAAACTCACACCCATAACTGCAAGGACAAGGCTGTTCCCACTCTTGTATAATTAACACAGCTGCAATATATTAAGGGCAAGATTTCCTTCAGCACCATCTCCATCTGTCTCCCCACAGGCAGGTTGTTAGCAGAGGCTGTGACTGGACAGAAGGCAGCACTGGAACTCGGGTACTCAGTACCTCCCCACCTGAGAGCTCCTCACATGTCTTTTGTTTTGCTGAAAATCAAATTTTGCCACTGCTCTGGAAAGAGGAGTATTCTTGAATCATTTTCACCTGAGAAACAGTCACCAGTCCCATATTATGGACAAATATTATTATCTACATGTATGATGTGCCTTTGATTGCATCATAATTCTGAACAGAAAAGTTCTATATGTGAGGGAGGTAGCTGAGGCATGGTCCTGAGCTCACACTGTGGTTTGGTCAGTGTGAATATATCCTCAGGGAAGGTACTGCAGTATGGCAAGGGTTCACACTCACTAGAACACAGGTGTTCCATCCTGAGGCATGTGTGATCCAGAAAATCAAGTATTGGATCTCTTTTATTCTAGGATGGTCCTTGCTTGGAGTCAATCCAGTAGTGATCACATAACCAGTCAGCAGCAAGACATTATGATTAAAATCCAGAAAAGCAATAAAGTAATACTTTTATTCAGTATATGAAAGTACAAAATTCCTAGGTACTGGCAACTTAATTGAGCTGTGTTTTCTTTTGCATAGAGGCATATTAGCAGCTTGTGTTATTGAGGTTAGAGTGTGCCAGGGTTTGGAAAACTGCAGTTTCAGTAGATGAGATAATGCTGAGCTTCTACTTGTGCTACAAAATAAGGAAAGTGGGTGATGTTAATAGATTCAATTTTTCCCCCCTGGCCATTTTAATATTGGAATTTTAGATTGGTAAGGGCATAGGGTAAAGGATGGGATGAAAGATGTGTGAAGGAGTTTGGAAAAGATAAACATTTTGTGCTGTATGCAGTTAATAAATTAGGAAGAGGTCTGATGTTAATACATTTCAATCTTTTTTCTCTAGGTGTTAAACCATCTATTTTTGTCCAAGTATTGGTTCCCTGTCTGAAGTTAAAATAATGAATAGTGGATAAGTTACAGACAGTGGAAGCTGAAAGTCAAACTAAGTAATAGATGGTTCCTGAAAACTCAGCAGAGTTAGACTGCTGAAGCCAAAAGTCTCCAATATCTTATTTTATATTTTAACCCAAAAAGGATAGTCTGGTGATATTTCAGGGGAAAACTGAGGTCTCAATTAGAATTTAGAAAGTAAAATGTCAGAAATTCTGTACATGACTGGAATCAGCTTAGTCCACACAGCTGTGAGGAGGGTGATATCAGCAGTCATCAATTCCTAATGTTATTGTTTCCTGTGGGCATAATGAATTATAAGAACATAAATGCTCAAGAGTGAAGTTTATGTTTGGGTTCTTCAAAGTACAAAGTTTTAGGGATTATAATAATGCTTGCCTTTTCCTTCTTCCTCAGAGAATTGCACTGAGTTGCAGTCATGGTCAGGATTATGGCTGGAAAATAGATCTTAAAAGTTAACCTTTGGTCAGCTGCTACATGCTCGCAGAATTAGGAATACACCCACACTGACCAGTGCCAGTATCAACCACAGCTGGGGTTAGTGTTGAGACTGGGGTTAGAGCTCAACAATCACAATCTCACCTCTCCCCAGCTGCATTGCAGTGCATCCACAGATTTGGAGGTGGCTCTGTTTTGGGAGGGCACAACAGCGCTTTCCTGACTTTGACACACAAAAGCAAAATTACTTTTCTATGCAGATGATGCTCAACGAGTCCTTGAGGTCTTCAAAATCTGTGCTTTGGCTTCTCAAGGCTTTTTACCCCTAGTCCAGCTGATATTCCTGGGCCTAGCCTCTGACAATTCCATGACTGGCGCCTCCCAGTCTTCCCTTAGAAAGGACTTAACACAGAATCAGTATTCCCACCTTGTATTTTGCTTTGATGATTTATGCTTCCATTTTGAACCTGAAAAAAATCATCAGTAACTCAAATGGGCATAGGAAAATACATTTTTTTTTTCCCTGTCAACCTATGATACTGCTGAACAGTTTTATGAGGGAAAGTTTCATTTGCCTTTCAGCCATCAGGCATTGGCCAATATTCAAGGAAGCATATCCATTCAGATGGAGAAGTGGCTTGTTTCAGTCCTGAGCAGCCAAATTCATCCTTGGAGTAAAACCAATTAATATTTGTAAAGGATATACAGCAGACATTAATTTAGGCCATTGTAAGGGATAAAAGCGGTGTATCTTAAGTATAATGACAGGACATACCAGTAGATTATATTCTACAGATAACCTGTAAATCTGGGAAACATGGGTTTTATTTTTAACTGAAAAAAAAAAAGACAACTGAGTTAGTAATAGCTCTATAAAGTGTTTATCTCCACAAAGAAAAACTGCCAAAGTACCCACATCCAGCATCTTTCCTGACCTCATTTTAGATAGCATATGGATAGAAAAATGGCACAAATATCTATCTCTATATAATTTAGTACAAAAAGCATTGACCCTGACTGCCTTGTTTCAGAAGTACATTTTAGACCACTCATTCCCCATCAATATCAGTGCAAAAGCAAATACCAAAGACTAAATCTCTGCCACTGAAGGCTGCCTTCTTTACAGAGCCTTGTGGTGGCTCACAGGTGCCCTTTGGGCAAAGGAAAACATCAGGAAATCCATATGCTGGAGCTCACTATCTCCCATGCAGGGAAAAATGATCATATTTGGGAAAGGAAGCTGCAGTGAAGAAACATGCCATGAACCTTCCATCAGGGAACTAGTGCAGCCACTGAAGCTTGCAGCACACCTGGAACTGTGCTAAATTTCCATCTGGATTCACCCTCTGGTGACTTATCACAAGAAAGATAATGAAATTTTATTATTTGGGCTTTTAGGGATTCTTCGTCACAACCTTAATGGCACAAGCAGTGTTTTAATACTTATTGGGAAAGACAATAAGAAAATTACTGCTTTGCCTTCCAATGGCAGAAATTAATTTTTTTTAAAAAGTGGAGGATGAAATTACATGCCCCAAAGACCACAGGACTTTCTTGTACTTCAAAAATTGTAAAGCAGCAAGGCACAGAGAATTTCTGAATCAGACTGACATTCATCCACAGTATCTTGGAGTCACAGGGATAGAACTTTCAGTTATGTTTGCTGTCTGGAAAATATCAATAAAAAGGAGATCTTAGGTAAATACCATTCAGAAGCCAGCTAAGTAGGGCACCCATATCCACCCTCAGGATTGCAATGCAAACTCTGACCCTGCTTCCAGCAGGAAGGCTTCTGCTTGTCTGGTGTGAAAGCCCATAAATGAGATTCTCAGACATCAAAATTATAAAGCTTTTATAGTGACAAGTGGCAGCTTCAATTATCTACCTTTCATTACTGCTATTGGACCAGAAAATACCATACATGAATCACCTGCATTATTGAAGTATCAAAAAAAGGGAAGAATAACAGATATATTTTCTGTAAAATGCTATAAAACACGTGACATGACAACTAGATCTTTTGAGGATCTGGCTCATTTTTGCTTGTAATAAAGAATTTCTTACTGGATGGCAAGTGCTTTGAATCAAGGTTCTGGGCACCTCAAGAGGAAAAAGGTGATCAGGGACAGTCAGCACGGATTTATCACAGGCAAATAATGCCTGAACAACCTGGCTACCCTCTATGGTCAAATACCTAAATCTGTGGGCAAGGAGAGGGATGTGGATGTCCTCTACCTTGGCCATAGCAAGAGTTTTGACACTCTCCCACTACACTCTTGCAGCCCAGTTAGGACATTATGGTCAGTATAGGTGAACAGTTAGATGAGTAAAAAATCTGGTTAGATGGAGGGGTTCAGAGAGTAGCAATTAATGGTCATTTGCTGGAACCTTGGGCACTGGGAATTCCAGGCTTTCTGTGCTGACAGGCACTGACCCCCAAGCAAACTCTGAATTTGACCTGAGGCTGTGGAGAAGGCTTCCAAAATTGAGTGATAGCACTGGGATTGTGGGTGTGCAGTTTGAATAGAAGTGGAAAACTTAGAGTTTAAGGTTTTAGAATATTGTAATATATATAAAAAGCAAGGTGGAGGATTTAGGGTGTAAGATAAGTTATTTTTCACCTTCTTCATGGGTTTGGGTGGTGTTTTGTAATTGGGTAGAAAAGTCTGCATTGCAGGCCACAGGTGGTTGGTTATTGGGTTAAAAGTAAAAATAATTTAGGTGTCATTTCTTAATTGGACATTTTATCCTTAAAAGACCTTGGAAAAAGTTAGAGACAGAGCCATTTTTCACCCTGTTAGTTAGAACCCACAACTCATGAGACTGTACCGTAGATAAGAATTAATAAACACTGAGTCTGAACACAAAACTGCATCTCTGGAGCATTTAATCCCAGCTCTAACAGAAGAAAAGAAGACAAAAACCCCACAATTCTCCACCTGGATGGAGTAGGCTCCCTGGAAGGGGTCTGTGTGTCACAGGGGTGCCTTAGGAGCTGTCCTGTGCCCTCTCCTGTTTACTGCATCCATCAATGTTCACTCAGCTCCTCCCAGGATGAGAAGGAGATTGTGGAGCTCAGAAATCAGCAGTGACTACAAATGAGGGGCCAGCTGAGGCTGCCAGTGCTGCCATCCAGAAGGACTTAGAGAGGAATCCTGGAGAAGAGCCAGCTTCTGGAGGACTGAACAGCAGCTTTTGAATACCTGTGAAGAGGTCCTCCTGAAGACAGAGCCAGGCTGTTTGAAGGGCTGCCTGGCAGCAGGATGAAAGGAAGCAGGTACCTGCCTCTAATGATATTAATTCTATAATACATGCTCATGCAGGAAACATGAAAGGAATTAATCTTCAGGTTTTATTGAATGGATAAAAATCCTTTGCATGGCTTTACAATCTGTCATGCATTTCAAAATGCTGTATTCAGGGGATTTCTGACATAGCTCCCACTGGCTAAAGATGTCCAAAGGATTAAGAAATTTTTTAAGTTTGTCTGAACCACCATTTTTCTTCCTTGTCCCCTAATCTGCAGCACATAAAGTTTGTCTCTAGGTGAGCATACAAACCACACTTATTAACTATATCTCACAGTGGTATAAATACCAATTTCTAGCAAAATAATTGCTTTACATAGTCACATTGTATTTCTCTATTACGATATTTGCAAAATCACGTTTTAGGAATCATTCATCAACACAATTTCACAGCAGAACAGATGTTTACCTAAAGACTCTGATTGCTTTTAACTTTTTCTGGTTTGGGAAGAAATAAGCTTTGAGGACTCCAGGATTTGAATGCAAACTATTGTTTTCACTTTCAAGTTTGGGGCCTTGCTTGCTTATGTTCACTGTTTTCCAACTGGGAAAGGGCATTTCCTTCTCTAGCCATCAAGCTGAGAAGGTTAAGATGAAAATTGTACATTTGAGAAGAGAGGAGAATAACTTTAAAGCTCAAAGACTCCCTGACCACTAAGTGCAAAGAACCACTTATCTGAGATCAAGTCACAGTGGAATCAGCATCAGCAGAAGGAAAACACAAGCAGTGATTTTTCATTATCCACAGAGACCTGATGGCACCTTTGAATACCTAAAGGGGCCACAAGAGAGCTAGAGGAGGACTTTTTACAATGGCATTGAGTGACAGAACACAGGGGGTTGGCTTCCAACTGAAAGAGTGTTGGATTATATCAGATACTAGGAAGAAATGATTTACTGGGAGGCACTGGCACAGGTTATCCAGAAAAGCTGTGGATGCTCCATCCCTGGAAGTGTTCAAGGCCAGGTTGGATGGGCCCTGGGAAACCTGATCTAGTGGAAGGTGTCCCTGCCCATGGCAGGGAATTTGGAACTAGATGGTCTCAAAGGTCCCCTTGAACCCAAGGCATTCTGTGATTCAATGACAATTTGGAATTTAACAACAGTTATGTGACAGTAAACAATGAGACTTGGTTAAAAAAAATCTAGTGACTTTTGCTCACCTTCAATAATTGCAACCAGACGAGCTAGGTGAAGCAAATGTTTAAATAAAGGAGCATAATACACAGGATATTTTTGAGGTTTCAGAATTCTGAAACAAAAGAGAGGGGTTTTTTTTATCAGATGTATGAAACCTACTCTTCTTTGTAGATAAGTGCAAGCAGGGCTCAAGTGGAGTAGGACATTCATTCTCTGCAGAGGAGTTCTATCAAAGGCAAGTATTTCATAAACAGATGACTAACACACTGCTGTAAATTATTTATTTGTATAATACTCTTTGTATCCTATATTGCAAATTATTACAAAATTGGGAGCTATTCCATAACTACTCCAAAGCCCACAGTTACAAGGCTACATCAATGCAGTACTGGGCACTTATAGCAAGGTGGGGAGGAAAAAACTCTCACAGACCATTATAAAGTGAAAGGCTAAATTTAGCTTTCAAAAAGCCAGTTACTTCGGGTAGGTTTTTTGATTTTCAAAGACAACAACAGCTTTTCAATTATATATCAAACCTCATCTATTATAACCACTGCTGTTTACCCTCTGTTTTGAGAAGTAGAATCTCCATGTAGAGATAACACAGGTTTTGGATAGATCTGGAGGTGCTCTCACAGACATACCTGACCTCTATGTTTTGGAATAGAAATCAAAGCTCAGAGACCATAAAAATCTCAGGGAGATGACAGCATAAGCCCCTGATAAATGGGTGCAAACAGCAGCCTGTCAGGAGGGACTGAGCTTGGTGGTGCCAACATTCCCACTTGTGTATTCCTGCCCTGGATCCTGTTGCTTCAGGATTCTCCAGTTAGCAAGGTAATGAAATAAATTTACTCTCTGCATTTCAGCAAAATCCATTCAGTGGGTTTGTGGTTGTTCTGGCTGCCTGCCTGCATCAAATCACACAGGAACCAAGTGCTAACCTTGGGGAACATCTTCAATGCACAGAATGGTCTGGCTACAAAGAGCAAGCCAGCTTCAGACCTATTAAAAGAAACTGATTTTTGCTCTTCTGATTGCAGTCCAACCCTGCTGCTTCCTCCACTCCCTTTTCCCTACAGTAGCTGAGACTTGGATCAATTGACTGCTCCAAACCCAGGTGGACTTTATCAAATCTCTTTCTATAATCTGTCAGGCACTTCTAATCACATTAGTGATTTCCCATCATACAACATCAGTAATTATATTATTAGACTTGGATTGAGGAGGGTTTTTTTTCCCAATCTGATATAAAACTGCCTCTGCATATTAATAACTTTTCTATCATGAGACTCTAATGAAGCAGAATATCAATGAGATGTGATGGGTGGAAAACTGTTAGTGATATAAAAGATGTTCACATTTTGGTATAGACATGGCACTATTAGAAATGGTTTCCTTACAATGAGAAGTCTCTCTCCTTTTTTTTCCCTTTCATTTCCCTTGATGCGGGACAATTGTAAAACTTTATTTACAATTCATATGGAGAATGATTAAATAGCTTTCATTCTCTGAGTGTTGAACAACTCTGCAAATCACAAAGGCATTCACTTGGCAAGAAGAAATTACAGTGATATTGTCTCATCCTCGGCATCATTTGTTACTTTAAAAAACTTAAGAAAGTATGTCAAATTGTGGCAGAGACTGTAGCTTTATCTAAAATAAACTTATTAAAGAAGACAGTTTTTTTATTAGCAAGTCAGAAACCAAATGATTAAACAGCTTTCTCTCTTTCTGAATACCAAATAGAAATCAATGTACATTATACAGCAGTGGCAGCTGAGACTGCAGAAGATCCAAGGACAGTGTAAAGACTGAGATTTACTGAAAATATTTCACCCAGGCAACAGCCATAAGATGAAGTCTAGTTTGCCCACATAATACATTCCCTTGCTCTTTTCAATATGAATTTGGAAAATTTACTTGCATAAACTGTAAAAAGGTGGTAGTCTTGCTACAAATCCATAACTGACAAACTAAAAAGAATAGTTTCTACATCCTAAGCAGACTCTCCAGAAAGCTTTTGAAATATCATGTATTGCTACTCAATGGGAAGCAATGTTAAAACTTTTTTATTGGTGGTTGTGACAAATTGCAGCAACAGAAAATGTAACTGCAAACCACTGTGTTTCTACAACCTGCTTGCAACACTCAAGAGAAAGCATCCTAAAAAGTGTGTGTTGAGCCAGTGATTCTCCCATGGTGGCTCCCAGAATGTCAGCTCTGTGGAGATCTTCATGGATAAAGGCAGAGAGTCTGGATCTACCCACTCACGAGATTAAAGGATGATTTCCCTTTAACACTACCATGAATGGACCTACAACATAGAGTTGCACACCTGACAGATAAAGTACTTCAATAAAACATGCAAGGGGTTTTGGTTTCTTGTAGATTTCTTTTTTTGCAAAGATTTCAAATGGGAAAAGGGAATTAATTTTCCTTAAACAAAAATACAAGGTTTTTACGTAGCTTCACAAGTCATCCTTGGTCCACTTTTTCATTTGCAGGATATAAGCTGGTAAAACTGGAAAAAAACAGATAAATGTGGGGCAGTGTAGATGAAATTCAAAAAGTAGACAACAGAATGGCAGAGATACATCAGGAAATGAAAAGATTTTGGATCATATACACTAATCACCACAAAATTTTTTTTTTTTTAAATCAACTTATTAGAAATCATATTAATTCTATTACTCTAATTTTATTACATAATCAGAAATTATTTACCATTATTTAGTAGCATATGACCTGAAAAACATAAAACAATATCCCACAGAAACCAGTGCTTTTCTGAATGATTTGGGGAAAAGATTAATATACATCATACAGTTAATATACCTTCCACTAGACAGTATCCATGTTTGTGTGCCTAAGAGATGTAAATCTTGAGAGGCCCTGGATTAAATAACTGTACTGCAGGTTATAATCAAGTGGGAAATATTATGCCTGTAGACACACATCAAGACAAGTTCCACACTGACTTAGGGCATGTAAAATTGTACAGTGGAGGATATTTATAATATATCAATGCAAAGCAGAACAAATGTTTGCCAATTCCAAGTGACAAATTTTATCGAGGTAAAATTGCAAATCCAGACAGTCAAGTGCAAACACTCAAGAACATGCATTTCAGCTGCAAGTATTTATAGTGTGCAAAAATAAAAAGCTTGATAGGTGTACCCCTCATGCCTTCTCATATTAAAAACAAACATATTTGTTAGATCCCTGGGCACTGGGAATTCCAGGCTTTCTGTGCTAACAGGCACTGACCCCCAAGCAAACTCTGCATTGACCTGAGGCCATGGAGAAGGCTTCCAAAATTGAGTGATAGCACTGGGATTGTGGGTGTGCAGTTTGAATAGAAGTGTGTGGTACCACAGGGTGGGAAACCTAGAGTTTTAGGGTTCAGAATATAATAATATACATATAAAGCAAGGTGGAGGTTTTAGGGCATAGGCTGAGTCCTTCTTTTTCACCTTCTCCTTCATGGGTCTGGGTGGTGTTTTGTAATTGGATAGAAAAGTCCACATTGCAGGCCATGGGTGGTGGGTTATTGGGTTAAAAGTAAAAATAATTTAGGTGTCATTTCTTAATTGGACAGTTTATCCTTAAAAGGCCTTGTAGAGAGAGAGATGGGGCCATTTTTAGTTTGTTAGGTAGAAGTGCTGTAGAACTCAGAGTTTAAGAGACTGTATTGTAGATAAGAATTAATAAATATCTGAGTCTGAACAAGAAACACTGTCTGGTGCATTTAATCCTGACCCTGGAAGAAAACAAGATAAAAAGCAACACTTATTCACCATTTGATGTCAGGTGAAAACATCCAGGCTGTGTCTGGTCTAGGTTAGGCAAAGAGGTTTTATTTCTGGCTCTGTCTCACGTGTACACAGTTCTTTACTGCCCAAATCAGGGTAATCACACCTGAACTGTGGACTGGAACATGGCCTTGGGTGGTGGCTGAGCGTTTTTGGAAGCAGTGCTACTTGGTCTAAGCCACCTCTGCTAGGAAACACACTGCTAAGAAAGGATTTGGGGCAGTTTCCCTAGCAGTGAGGATGCCACCTCAGAGTCCAGTTTGGTTTGAGTCTACACCAATGCGTAGCACACACTGTAAAAATCTGAGAGGACAAAACTAAACTTTGTTTCAAATAAGTGAGTTTCAGGCAGCAGTCAGATTTTACAGCCTTGCTTTGCATGCAGGGCTTTAGCTAACTATTTTCCTCCTAAGTTTAGCAGCCATTGCTGTGTATGAGTTTATGCTACCCTTACAGCACAGGGACAATAAAATTTCCTAACTGGCTATACCTGGTCTTGTCCTCCCATGGCAGCACACAGTAACTCCCAGTGATCCCATGGGAACTGCATTTACATCTTGCAGTGGGACAAGAGGGTTTTTATATCAAATGATAGCAGAATTCTTAGAAATTTAGGACCTCCACTGTAATTGTCAAAGGCTATCAAAATTTATTTTATTACAGTAAATAGTAGAATAATTTGGAAAGGTTAGTCCCATTCCTGTGCATTAGAGGCATATTATCTCTAATGCTTCTTTTGTTTTTAAGTATAATTCTATTAATATCCAAGTAATAAAATCTTTATCTGTGGAACAGTTGTAACTATTAAAAATATACAGTGACTATGTCCAAAACTTGGAGATAGTTTAGTCATAATCATGAAAAAATCTGATACATTTCTAATGAAAATTTCAAACAAAAAATATGGAACCTTGAAGAAACAGGATTATCTGGTGATAATTGTTTGGCTTGCAGTATATGAATTATCTTTTTTCTATGAAAGCTTAGGAAAAGCAGCTGGAGAAAAGGCCAGACATCTGACTCATTCCTTGAAAAATATGAATGAGGATTCCTCATTATTTCATTTGATAGGGTTGTCACTGGCTGGAATTCCAAGGCACATAGGCCCAACTCATGGGGACATCACTCATTCTATTATAGAAATATTTAATATTATTTTAGGGTTAAGAATGGTGAAGGATTCATTCTCTTGAACTTTGTCAGGTAACTCTCTTTGCAGTTACATACAGCAATAATGTAATCTAGAATATAATTGTGGTGGTTTTATATACAGATAGATAAGAATATACCTAACAGAAAACTACAGATAAAAATATATTTGAGGGTACACAGAAAAATATGTTTATATTGTAAAAATTATTAATCCCTACATATTCCAGGTAAAATAAAAATTTGTGGGAAGTCAAACAGAACAAACATGCACAGTCAGAAAATGACAAGACATGTAGTACATGCATAGATAAAGGAGAAAATAAAACACTTATCAGGAATACCCTCCAAGCCAGATGGCTGCCAAAAGGCTTATACAATGAAGCCCATGTTAGCTGTTGTTCAGGATACCTAAAATTAGAGAAATATTCAGAAAAAATTAAATGGGGCCTCTATGATTTCAGATTTTTGACAACATAGTAAATGGGCCTTGCTTATGTAGTGATCAAAGAAATTTCAGAGAGGGTGCCTGCAGATGTGGAAGGCAAAACTGAAGCAAATAACAGTTTTTTTAACAAGTTTAAAATAAATTGGTTTAGAGTTAGTCACATTGCAGTGTTCTTTCTCAATACACAGAACACTGAAGAATGCTAGCACAAGAATTTTTACAGCTAAGAGGACTGAATTGCAAAGGGGAACTGGGAGGAAACCCAGTACAAAGCATGACTGACAAGAAACTGAAAGACATGAGAAAATGCAGCAAGGATTGATTA
>WEIU01003300.1:299993-317430 GCA_013389925.1 Aegithalos caudatus
TTACCTACGTGAAGATGCCCCTGCTCACTGCACATGGGTTGGAACTTGCTCACCTTTAAAAGTCCCTTCCAACCCAGAAGTATTAATTACTTTAAAAGAATGTGGTAGATGGTTTAACTACAGTGAACTTAGACTGTGACTGCTCACATACTCTCCAGGCCAATATTCAGTATGTATTTTTGATAACTGTGTTATCATAGAATCAGACAATATGCTGAGTTGCAAGGGAGCCATCAGGATCCTCGAGTCCAACTCCTGGCCCTATCCATCATCCTCTAAGTCTATGGCCTTTATAAAACTCTAGAATAAATAACCAACATTTATTGAAACTAGGAAAGAGCAAAGAATACATTCATGGTTTAGTCCTCATAAATGGTAGAACATGTGGAATTTCAGGGGGTTACAAGCATTTTTTAATGAATCCCCCTTTTATAAAAAGCCCATAAGTAAAATCAGAACTACCACTGAATGAGCAGTATGCTTTCCCTTGAAAAAATAAATACAGTTGCAGCTGCTATATAACTCAGAAACATGCTATGCCAACACTGGTCCCTTGTTCCTTTAATCTCCTTCACCCCAAAACTGAAGGAAATTGAAAGAAATGTTTAAGGATTGTAGGCATTATAATATCAACATCTTATTCAGCTTATTAAATCTCTTCTTCACTAAGGTTTAAGATCCTGCTGAATAGCTCATCACTTGTCTGTAGTTAATATACTTTTGGTGCACTTTGACATAATTCTAGAAAGGATAAATGAAACTCATAAAGGCTTTTCGTGCTTAAGAACAAGTATTAACATAATTGCTCTAAAAATATTTAAAGGAGCTGAAGGTCACTTGCTGACTCTTCATGTCTAAGACTACACTGCAGTTGGCTTTTGTCTCTTGACAATAAACTGATCAAGACTGTTGCAATATCTAGATATAAATGTCTGCCAGTGCTGTGAAGTTTGGGATTTATCACAGGATTTTCCTTATCATTCCTTGGTTTTGGAGATTTATAACTCCATTAATCATCCTTTCATATTAATCCAGTAAATTTGTCATCATGTACAATGAGGTTTAATTACTAGATTTTTTTTTTTTTTCCATTTGTGGAATGGACAAATCAGATTATTTTCAGTTTTCAGAAAACTACAGCATTTAGATTAAGGACCAACCTACAAACCCTTACAGATATCTAACATTCAGAACTCACTATGGAATACAAAACCTCCCCACAATTAAGCTGTTATTTTAGTTCTGCACAGTTTTGCATACCTGCTAAGAAGCACTGATGAGCCAACAGGTATCTCACACACAGAGATTTCTGTTTCATACTGGATAAATTCAGAGTCTGTGCAAAGGATGCTGGATTCAGAGGTTTGAAAAGCAGCCACTGCTCCCACTAAGTTCATCAGAAGATCTTGGCATTTGGTACTTTACAAAATTAGGAACTTTAATGTGGGGCTTTTTGAGGCAGAAGAACTACAGGGATTCCTGAACAGCACCTTTGAACTAGTTACAGATAATTTTTTCAGGGGCAAATTTTGCTCTCAGTATGTAGTAATTAGATTCTTAATGGTAGTATCCATATAAAAATATATTACAGATCAATGTAGGGGGAAGAATTTCACTCCCTGTGCATGATGAATCTTAATTGCATTCAAGTCTTAGATCTCCCTATAGGAGAGCTGCAATCACTCATTTAGGTTGGAGAAAGGACCACTTGTCTGAATGGGTTTCATAGCAACAAAATCCTGTCAGATCCAGTCAATAATGTTGCCACATCCCGGCCTAATGAAATACAGTTTTATATAAACAAAAAGGCTCATTTTAAACAATGTTACATTCAGTTGTAAGGAAGCACAAGTCATGATAGGTGGCAGTTATTCTTTGCTTTCCATCTTCAAAGTGCTTCAGAAGCAAACTAATTAATCCTTTAAGTAATTAATACTAATTATTTAGTGGATGATAATTATGGTAGTCTATTGCTTTAAACTAATTAGTTGTAAATGTTTTAATGCTATGCTATAATGTTTTATATGCAATTGCTATGGTCTGCTGGATTATAATGTGTATCTTATGATATTTATTCCCAAATGGTCCATTGTGAATTTCTATGACCTGTAACAGATGATCAGACAAAAGCACACATGGGTTAAAGGACCATGGTCACAGCAGGATTCATCTGCTAGGATTGGCATTACAGTAGCTGGAAGCCAAAGCAAAGAATAAAGTATCCAGTCCTCCTTACATCACCCACAGAAACAGTGAGGACTTCCAAATTAGGGTCTTGAGCTCAGTGGAAATGCTCAGCACACCTGAGCAGCTGTGCAAGGATGCACAGAACCCCTGACTGTACTGTTAATGAATGCTGGGCATAAATCAGCTTTAGGTCATAAGGGCATAAATCCATGTGAGCTGTTCTTTTTCCAGGAAGGGTAATTGCCTCCTATTACTCCATAAGTAAAGAAAGACTCCCAGTCAGCAAGAGTTTTGAAGAGCCATCTGAGGCTGAAAACCAGAGCATGCTGTGTACCATGAAGGGAGGGCACTCACTTGCTGGGAGAGAGATAAGGGCTACCATTTGTCAGAGGGGAATTAAAGCTGTGTATCCCAATGTAGCAGGAACCCTCTTACCCCTGTGCCTTCCAGGCATGCTTCCAGCAGAGCTTTTCCAATGGATCCCATCAAGTGTTTTCTGTGCCTGAGGTAGGTATTGAGGTGCCTTTTTTGTGAGAGCCAGCAAGGCTTAGGGACGAGGAAGACACTGAGCTCTCAGCACTGCCAAGGCTAAAGAACATCCAAGCACCCTCTGGAGACACTGACAGCTTTTTGCCTTTGACTATTGCTCTGACAGTAAACATCTGAGCATCATTTGAACAGGGCTGGTGCTTCAACAGCACAGTGAAGCCAAGTATTAGCTTATTAACTTTAAAGGGTCTTGCAACTAAGGAAAGCACTGTGTCAGATTATTACTTCATAAGGCTCTGTGTTTTGTTCCCCTCCAGTGACTCTACATCAAACCCAATGGGCTTGCAAAAAAAATTTCAAAATGTCATCTCTAGCACACAGAATACCCAAGATCTGAAAGACCTCCTGTGTTCATTGTAGTTCTGGCACCATTACAAATAATAATTTTGCAGTTTGAACTTGAAATTTCAATTTTTGATGTAATGAAATTCAGCTCAGCTCACAAGAAAATCACTGGTTTAGTATCAACTATAATAAAAAAAATGGATTCCCACTGGAAATTAAATATAAAAAGTGAAAACCCTCAGGGATATTTTTTTAAGCATACATACATTTTGAGTATCCTCTTCAAACACAGACTTTCACCATTTAACTTACTCCAACATAAAAGAATTGTCATGAAAATAATTTGAGACTGAAGCCAGAACTGTTGGTTACTATATAAAGAGTACAAAGGGAATTGATTTACTGAGTTCACAGCTAGGTATTGCAGTGCTTCTCTTTCACAGATTACAGCCTTTTAAGTCTAGAAAAGCCCATTTTAACTGTGTACTCAACCTCCTGTTTCACACTAGCTGATGTTCCTTCACTAGTTGCAGCTTCACACTTGGGTGTGGGCAAGACATCTTCTTTCAGAAATATATCCAGTCTTGATTTTACTGTTTCCTAGTGATGAAAAAATATAGAACTCTTTTGCTTCCTTTTGAGTTATCCTCAACATTTAAAATATAAACAGAAGAACATAATAACATTCTCTCTTGACTTTTAGCCTCTTGATTTTCCTGTACTTTTCTGCCTGATTAAAAAGCCTTTTCTTAGCAAATGTAATGCTTTAATTATATTACTGTCCTTTAAGTCTTTATAAATAGAGTCCTGCATCAATCCATCTGTTATTTTTCCAGAAATCACACTGTGAGATGTCTGGCCATTAATTTAAACAAAACTGTCATGGTACTACCTTGGTTTCAACCTGTGGAATGTCTGTGTTTTTCCAGTATGTATTAAAAAAACTCAGTGCTAACCACCCAGAAAGTTCTCATGCTAGCTACTCAAAAACTCATTTGATTAAGGTTAGTCTCTTAGATGTTTAATTTACATAGATGCTTTTATAAGGGAAAGCATGCAATCACTATTTTAAAATGGATATATATAGAGAGATATATTTTTATATATACATGTATGTATAAAAACCCTGTAACTATTTAGAATTTGTATGGTGAAGATCAATGGGATTTTTACAGCCACAGTTCCAGCATAAACTGAGTACAGATGTGTAAGTGACACCTAGGTATTACCTAAAAACAATATTTTGGGGGGGGATCCTTTATTACTTTACTGTTTTTCAAGAACATCCTACTCAATGTTTTTTACCATTTATCAGTATGTTTTCAAATACTGCATGTTACCTGGAGCTACAGCAGTGAACTCAGTCAACTGAACATTTTCTGAGAACAGCTTTAGATGACTCTAGTAGCTTTTAAGAGGCTCTGTAAGTTATGGTTCTGGTCATATGATAAATATAAATCTGAGGTAGACAGTGCCATCAGTTATCCATAGGTGATTTGTTCCTTAAGCTCACAAATGCTGACATATGCTTTGTTTCCTGGAGCAGCCTATGGAAATCTGGATAAGTTCTCTTTGCCCACCTGCTTTCAAACAGAGTTCAATTAGCTTAGACTAAGTGAAGTGTAAAGTTAAATTCTGATGGAATTTCTGGGGACTTCTGATAAGTATTCAGCCAGTCAAGAATTTGGACCTTTTTCATCCTTTGGATGTGTTCCATGAAGAAGCATAAAACACACTTTTATGTTAGCTATGTTGAATATGTAGTTCTTTGAAGAGTTGCTGCACCCTGAGAAATTAGCCTCCAGAGCATATCTGAAATTCCAGAACCATGCTTCTAAATAACCCTTTGGACTTTTCAGATTATCCTTTCATTAGAGGAGTTTAGAGAATAGACTGTGTATTTTAAATTTACCTATGAAGAAACACGTCACAGAGAAAATTGTTTTTTCTCTAGATCTTGACCAGCATTTAAAGAAAGTGGTTATTAATGAGACGATGAAACCAAATGAAAGCAGGTGAAAGAGCTGGCTTTATTCCTGTTATTTTAGGATTTCTCTTAGATCAGTTCTGTTGGATGCTCAGATAGCAATGGAAGCCAAGAGAACATTTTCTCTCTTATCTAGCAAGAAAATTGAGGCTGCCTTTCCAAAACAATCCTCTTTATAATAAACTACGTGTTCAATGTCACAACAGCATTCAAGCTATTGTGTTAATTCCACATAATATATGGGAAAGATTTTCAGCAGGCAGTTTCTTCTTCAGGCACAGTGAAATTTTGTCCTTGAATGTTACTTCCCACATAGGCAATGTTTCCATCAAATAAACATTTCAAATTTTAACATGAGGGTTCTAAAAGCAGCTTCTTTCTCTTCTTCCATGGACACACAATGGAGCTTCACCCTCTTGTACACAAATCCTGGAGCCTCTTGCCTTTCCTACTTATTTTCCCTATTTTTTACAAGCTGTAGGTGTTCAATTCCCATCAAGTCATCCTTTCACTCTGATTTGTCAGTGTCTTCAAGGCTTTCTAACACTCCCAGTACAAATATCAACTCCTGATATTTCTCTGAAACATTTTTATATATTTATATAAAAACGTGTGTGCATATATATATACACACATATACATATATATATTTAAAATACATATATGTATATGTAGCTCTAGTGACTCAAACATTTTATGTCTCCCTCACATTCTCTGTATTCTTCCAATCCCCTCCCCCCATTCTTGTTAATATCATCCTGACACTTGAACTATAACCTTTTTCCTAGAAAAAGAAAAGTACATTCAGTTTGGGGTTTTTTTTCTCCAAGATACTAATGAAATGCAACTTTCTAGCACAGAAATTTTATCAATAATTAATTAATAAGCCTTCCTGCAAGAAGTACCTATCTATTCCTGTTCCTCACCATAAGACATAAAACAAACAT
The DNA here is from genome assembly GCA_013389925.1 of Aegithalos caudatus. Lineage (NCBI taxonomy): Eukaryota > Metazoa > Chordata > Aves > Passeriformes > Aegithalidae > Aegithalos > Aegithalos caudatus. The sequence continues at coordinate 305,949 of WEIU01003300.1, forward strand.
CCTGGTCACTGTCCACTGGAAAGATTATCCATGATAATTTCTCCATGATCGTTATCACCATGTTCTATTGCCATTCTCTATGCAATAAGTTCATAAGCATGAGTCTAATATTATTAAATATGTGAAGTGCCAATGACTTTTTTATTATTACCTCAAAATCTGTCCTGAGAAGTATGATTTTTTTTTCTGAACAAAGGACTACCTGTGTGTCAGGATTATTTGTCAATTTCAAATTTCAGGTTCCTATAATTCACTGAGCTATTACAGCTCTTAAAAATAAGAAAAAAAATATTATAATAGAAAGTGCAGAGAAAATATATATATCTATATATATTCTTGAAATAGTTTCTTGAACTTCATTATCTTTTCAGGAGGAAGAATACCTGAAACACAAGCTAAATTTTGCCAAAAATCATAACATTTTGACAATACCAATGGTAGTGCTTTGTTTACATTCTACAAATGAAAAATTTGCCTTCTTTTCCTTTCAAGGGAAAGCTAAAGTTCTTTATAAAACTGAATAAATTTTTTTTTGACAAAACAACAAATGCTGGTAACAATTTTCAACTTCTCACAATCACCTCATATCCAACCTATGGAAACCTCTTCTGATCCTTAAGTTGGTGGAGAAAAAACACAAGAAAGGGAAAGAAAGAGTTCCCAAAATTTTTGACTCTTCTGATTATGAAAGCTTCCACTCCACCTTGCAAGATCAAGAAGTACTGTGCAGTTGGGGGCTGTAAATGTAGATTATTATATGGGTTTACCTGCAGCAATGGATTGCTGTGATAATTCTAGTAACTGCAGTAGAGGCAGTCTATTCTTCTAACATTCTGTAGAGTGGCTAGTGGAATTTCTTCATTAACTAAATTACTTTTTAATCAGCTTACTATTTCAGTAATTTAGTTGAGCTGGCCACAACATCATGGTCCTCCACAGTGAATACTGGAATTTGTAAGAAATTAATAGGAGAAGCACATGCCTTTCAAGTGGGTTATTTAAATGGACAAACTGAAATTAAAACATTTTCCTTACACACAGAGAGCTTTTGTTTTCTAGTCTGGACTGCCTTAGCCAGCCTGCTCCTTCCAGTCTTCCAGAACCACACCTATTCAAACTCAACCTCACTGCAAAACGCTAGACCAGTAAAACACAATGTAATTTTGTAAACCTGGCTCTGTAGCTGACTGCTTTTCATCCTCATTTTCTTCCCATGTGCAGAAATGCAGTGCAAATCATTGTCTCTCTTTGCCACCTAGTGGGAAGCCTGATTTTACAATTGTCTTGGAGCTACTTCGCTTTAAAAATGTGATTGTGGCATCCTACATCAACATAAAACTTGGAAAGGATTTCTAGTGAGCCTTCTGAAAACATTATCAAGGTGCAAAATATGCCTAGGGTCTCAGTTACAGAGAAAGTTACACAAAGAAGGGTTTGAGATATTGCATTGCTGTTCCAAAGGGTAAAGGTAGCTTTTGTAAGAAATTGGAGATTTTTTTCAAACCCTTACATAACAGGTAGTATCAAAACATTATTCATTTCTGAAATAACTAAAAATCTTGGCATACTTATTAACATTGTTAGTTATGTTTCCTTGTAGGTTCCTCTGTTCTGAAGTTATATAGGAATAATATCAGCTCTGTCCTTCCTCAAATTATATATGCATGTAAAATTGATACAGAGAAAGGTGAGAAAGACTGTTAGAATTAAATTTAAATTTCTTGCATTAATGTGATATTGCTGATCTCTTACTTTAAAGAAAACCTAACTTATCACTAGATCTTTCCATGTATCTGTCACTTAAAGCCTTTCACTTAGCAATATAAGGTATCAAACCCTGGAAGCTGTTGTCAGTGTCACAAGGATGCAAGCAGCAAGAACTCAAGTCCTGGGCAGTTGTATCTCCTGCTTGTGCTTTGCTGAGACACCAGTTACTTAAGCCAAGAGCCATTTTTATTTTTCCCATGACTGTAATTAAACTGTCTGCAAATGGCCCAACATCAACTGAACAGACTGAACCTATGCTATCCAGTACTTCAGAGTATTTTTCCTTAGTTCAAAAATATCTCATATGCATTTGATCTGTAAGACACATTACCAATATATTGCAGTGCTAAAAGCACAGGTTCCTTGTTGTGGGAACCCTGGGCACTGGGAATTCCAGGCTTTCTGTGCTGACAGGCACTGACCCCCAAGTAAACTCTGCATTGACCTGAGGACATGGAGAAGGCTCCCAAAATTGAGTGATAGCACTGGGATTGTGGGTGTGGAGTTTGAATAGAAGTGTGTGATATCACAGGGTGGAAAACTTTGAGTTTAAGGTTTTAGAATATAGGAATATATATGTATATAAAGCAAGACGGAGGTTTTAGGGTGGAGGACAGTGCTTTTTCACCTTCTCCTTCATGGGTCTGGGTGGTGTTTTGTAATTGGGTAGAAGAGTCCACATTGCAGGCCACGGGTGGTTGGTTATTGGGTTAAAAGTTCAAAACACTTGTGCAACTGTACTACAGATAAGAATTAACAAACATCTGAGTCCAAACACAAAACTGCATGTCTCAAGGATTTAATCCTGGCTCTAACAGAAGAAAAGAAGATAAAAACCCCACAGTTGCTAACAGCTGAGCATTCTCTGCTTCTGGATGGGCTGACACAACACAAGCTGAGCTGAGGACACGGATTTGAGCCTGTGACTGCAGAGGGTGACTCTGCTGGCCTCAACAGTCCCAAGATGTCTCTGTGCAGCCTTGGCCAGGACAGAAGCACAAATGAAGTGTAACAACACAGTGTCTCTCCTTGGGGGTTAAATATTCAAAACTGTTAGGATCACAGGGTCATGAGATCTTTTGGGAGCCAGGGTATATAATTCCTAGAAGAGACTTACCTCAGGGATTGAAAAATTAATAATCATAATGTGTTTTTGATTCCAACAGTACTCAAACCTGTAGTATATTGATAAGCCACAACTTTTAAGATTTACAGAAGCATTGTTGTATATATAATAAATAAAACTCAGGTTTGTGAGAAGTTCTGGACACAACCAAATAAAAGCAAGTACCTACTGCTTAGTGGTATTCCACTAAAGGAGCCTTAGTTAAATACTTTATGTATCTTTCTCCCTTTCCAAATGGATGCCATCCACATAGCTATTTGCTAGCAGTCTTCTCAAATCAAGTCAATATTCAGGTCATATTCTATAAGATGTACTCAAATGTGCTGTGCTATTGCTTGCCCTATCACAGGTAAACAGGATGACACAGCTCTCTCATCTGCTAGCTGCCACGAAGCACCATGATATTTTTCAGGCTGTTACACAGAAGGGAGATTACACATGTCCTCATGTGCCCCTCCTACAGAACAGATTTATTTAAACAGAATTATCTTCTTCAAATTTCCATCTTGACTTAATGTCACTCTGATGCTGCATTTTCTCTAGAAAAGGGAATCAGTTATTCTTAATTCTTAAAACTTAATAGACTTGGAAATGGTGATTCCTTACTTTGTCAGCTTCATATCAGCTTTTTAGTTTGGTATTTTTCCAGTATTCCAGTGAAGTTAAAGACAAGGGGAATTAAAGAAAATCCTTAATCATGTTCTAGAATAACACTGTGCTCAGCTTGGCATTCACTGAAATATTACTGGCATGCATCCACTGCCTGAAGATGCAACTTACAAGGGGAAGTCAATGAAGACCCACACAAAGGACTGCTTTGATGAAAAGAAAGAAAATGCATTTGATTCAGCTTTCATTTTCCCAATATCAAGTCCATTATACAAGGGTAAGTGATTAGGATTGTGAAAAAAAACCAAACCCAACCTAACAACCTTTTGGAGTTTTTCGATCTACTGAAGACTGTTTTGAAAACACTTTGACATTTGCAATAATTTCTCCTTTGCTAGCTTGTTTCCACTCCTTAGGCCATATTTGGATCCATATTTGGATCTATATTTGGATTACACATAGCATACAATGCAATCAACATGATTTTTAGAAATGCTAAGCAAATAGTTTTCTTGATCTCTGCAATATTGACTTGTGCCATTATTATGAGTTGTGGCATCCTCTAGTTCCATAGGGAATATTCTGAACAAGCACATAAACCCAGTCTGCAGTCATTATGATTTGTGGGGCACTCATCCAAATTGCATCAGCTCAGGCATGACCAGTTACAGATGCTGCCTGCTGCCAGGAAGGCTGGACTGGCAAAGCATGGATAGGTGAGGAAAAATGGGCTTAAGCCTACATCTGTACAATGAGGGCCCCTGTTACAGCTGCTGCCAGCAATGCAGACACAAGCTGATGGCATTAGGAAACTCCCAGAAGTCATCTCCTTTTCCTTCTTCCTTTCCCTCCCCCCCATGTTTCCTCAGTCAAGCAGACTAATTTTTTATGTACATATGTGAACAAATAATTTCTCCATGCCAATCAGAGTTCCTACGTACTTTTTAAACTTTCAAATGGCAATTTCTGTATCATACATTATTTTAGCATGCAACCCCCAGATTCTTGAGTTTATCATATTTTTCCCCACCAAGAGAAATCACAGTTTAAAGGACAGCTTTCAGTTTAGTTACCAAAGTTATTCAAAGGACTGGAGTGAAAGTCACCGCAATCCATTGAAGCTAAAATAATAAAATAACACTTCTAAAACATAAGCTTTATACATATAAAAGTGTCCTACAATTATCTGATATGTAACATGGAATGGAGAAAATGTTAAACTGACCATCAAATGCACTTATGCAAGAATTAGGAGCAGTCAATAAAAAGCAGTAGGAGAATAAAATTTGGAACTGCTTAAGTGGAGTTGAAGCATGGGAACACTAAGTATTTCAGCATTGGAAGTAGAAGGTAGTGAGCTGTTTGGGAAAAAATATGGATGGGAAATTTACTCTTAAAGGCAAATGCAAAAGTTAGAGCATGAGTAGAATATAGCATGGTGGCAGATAAAACTAAATACACCTGGTACTGTGAGACTTTATAGAAGAAAATCCAAAGAGTGCAAGATCAAGTTTCAAAAGATATTGGAATAAGATCAAATCTGATGTGAGAAGGTGAAACTCCCACAAGGAAACATGAGGTGTTTGGCTGAACACAGGCCAGGAAGACATAGACAGAATGTCAGGACATACAAGAGTTAATTGGTACAAAAATTAGTAGTGTGTGTCTATATGAAAACTGCTATTTTCTCCATTTTGCTCAAGATTCATCAACATTTCACTAGAAATTCTTGGCTCTGACGCTATAATTCACATAACTTACATATAGGCTTCCATTCTCTCAGCAGAATTTTTGGAATGTTTTTTCTATTAAAAAAAACCAACAAAACAAACAAACAAACAAACAGCTTTGAGCAAGCTTTTGATGTGCTCTAATTGCAAAACTGTTTCCATGATTATTGCTACCACTGGGCTCACTCACTGTAATATTTAATGAAAGCAATACAATAAAAGGGACACACACCAAGAGTCTTCTGTTTTCCACATACAGATCTTTTCTCTTCCCTAGTATAAATCCTGCAAGATCTGGGCATGAGATACATGGTCTAGGGAAGCACAAGCATTATCCTTTTCTTCATTTTCTCTGATTTCAGTCTGACCTGCTTCTGTTCACATCATTCCTTCACAGCTGCAGCCACATGGCTGCAAGGATCAAAAGTTTACAAGTGCTTAAAGGACATAATTGGCTTCTATTGCTTCTTCTGTCATTATTTCGTAGCAATTTGGGCCATAATCTTTGAAATATTCAACTTCAGTTACTCTTTTTCTTACTGAGAGGTAGGAGAGAAGGAAATAGGGGTTTCTGGTACTCAGGAAGGCAGCAGAACTGCCATGGAGATGAGACACAGTAAAGTATTTCTTTACTTTGGAGCTACTATCTCTACTAAGGGTGAGAGAGCAGCCATAAATAAAGGTAACATGAGGGTTACCCAAAAGGATCACAACATTCTATCAACTTCAGTATTTTATATCTTATCTTCATGTTCATATTTCCTTTCCCTGATATGAGCACATTGCCAAAAGTAATTAGATTTTTATCTACCCTTAGCTCCATAGAATGCTCCTGTTGAATTTAGCAGCACCTATGGTCATTAAAGATGTAGAGAGCTCTCTTGGTCTTGTTCTGCATTTTCCTCAGCTTGATACATAATTAATGTATCAACACAAAGGCATTTAATGGAGAATATAATTAAAAGAAAAAATAATAATTAGAGGTCTCATTCCTGATTGTTTTCAAGCCTTGTTGTCACTTTATTTAAATTCTATTCTGCTTTCGTAGAGTAGATCTCATACTGAACTATTTGTGAATATAAATATATAAAGTAGCATCAAAGAAACAGTTTAGATTTTCTTTCAATATAAATTTTCCTATGCTTTAAATAATAAAAATACTACACATTGCCACAATGCATTTTGTTTGGAGCACTCTGAGTATCTCACAGCAATAAAAGGAATTATATATTTTCTCTTGGGAAACAGCATGCATGAAGTTGATAATGTAGTACCATTTACTGAACCCAGAAATAAATCCCAATACAAGATCTCAAAATGGTATATATTTCACATGCCCCTATACAGAACAATATAAAATTGTATACTATAATTTAAATAATAAATAATATAGAGAGAAAAAAGGAAAACCCTTTTTTTTTTGTGGCATGTATTAATTAAATAGATACTAGAAAAGTCCAAAATTAAAAAATCTGAGACTGATAAGATCAGGACAAATGCCTAAGTTCTCTGCATTTCTCTGTATTAAGAATTATATCATGAGGCAGGCAATTAATATTCTAGAATTTTTTACCTAAAAAATACAATATGATAATTTCTATAGGAACTGTGAACTCGAAGTGTTCCACCAAAATACTGTGGATTGTAGACTTAACTATTTTGATGTTTTCAGAGATTACTGAAGTAGAAATACATTCAAACTTGCTATCTGTATAGACAGTTTAGTTATTAATCAAAAAAGTAAAACACCACCAAGGGAACCAATGTTTCTGGTGAGATCATGGCTTTGGGTCTACAGATTTTCAGCTGACAAAATTTTCCTAATTTGTAAGTTTGTCACACATTTAGTCCAAACTGCATTTTGTACCTGAGTAGTCTTCCATTCACCTCAACAGACCACACAGAAGATTTCGAACCCATTCATCATATTTCATTTTAACCCTAGTGTGCTCATTTTATACCTCAATGTTTTCCAGCATTAACACAAGGTAATTCTTTAATTCACCTACTCATTCTACCAGATTATTTTACGCAAGTTTTTCCCCCCATTTTTTAGTTCTAATTCACATGCTAATTTAAGTGTAGTGGAAAAGAGCAAGTCAAATTTCTCAGTAGCCTTCTGTTTCATTATTAAGATTGGCTACATTTTAACTCATTGTCACACATTGTTCCCTGAAATTCCTTAATTTTTTTTATTCCTTCTTTTCCACTTTTCAATTCCTTATATTGTTTCTATGTAATATGCCTTTTTTCTATTTCCTAAGATTCTGGCTACTCTGAACCACAATTCAACTTCATAAATCTGCTATGACTGTGCTAAATGCAACACAGGAAAACAGAGACTTGTGATTTATATTTTCTAGAGATTGCTTGCAAATACTAGTTATGTGCTCTTTTTTGATATAGGTAGATATAGATATATACAGCACTGCATTTTTTTTTTTTTCATTGATTGGTTGGTACAGTGTATTGACATACCATAAACATCCATTCAAAATATCCCTGGGGTAAACATAATCTTTTGCTGATTAAGAAGGCTCCAGGCTTACTCTGAGGTAAAGGATGCATTAAAATACATACATCATTCATTTAAATTATGGTGATTTGGTAAATTATAGTAAATATGTGATGCAAACATTTATTATTAACAATAAGAAATACAGAATATTTTGGGCTACTCATGCTTTCTGAAGACGGCCCGGTAAGACTCAACATTACAGTATTTTGCTCATCAAAATTCTTATTTTTTTTTGGCAGCATTTCTGTCTCCAGGTTTTTGGACCCAAATCTTCAAATTGCTTCCCTCATGCCTTGGATATAATCTGAAATACTTTTGCTGTACTGTTTAGCAACAATTGACACCAACAGCTTCACTTGAAGATGAAAACTACCAATGTACAGTACTCACTGAAAACCTTGGTCCCTACTGTTGACTACTTGCATCTCCAAATATGACCTGATAAAGGACTATATGTCCAAAAATATAAATATAAAATACATAAATATAGAATACAAACTCTACCAATTAGTCTGATGAAAATGATACCTGTTTTTTAATACTTTGCCATTTTAAATCAGCTTACATTCCCCCAGGTAATAACCCTATACAAAAGAGACCTTGAGCACCAAAACAAAAGCCTGCAGTACTAAACCTAGAGACAGCAGTTTTTTCTGCCCTAGCTGTACACTATCTGCACACATACTCTTTCCTCTGGTGAGAAAAATGTAATACAGAGGGCACCCCTGCATTAGCATTTTAGTGTACAACAGGGGAGCAGATTTTATGTCAATCTGTTAAACATTCCCATTTACTGCACTTTCATTCTCACAGCAGTGTGGCTTTGGACTGCACAAATTGCTTCTTCTTCAGGTAGAAATAAATCCAGAGGTGAGCTCCAGGAGGGCAACTAGCAACACCAAAGCCCCTACAGGCATTCCTTCCACAGGAACCAGAACTAGACTGTGGGGAAATAAAACCTCCTGAAATCCAGACAGCATGGACATGATGCTGCCTGCAGTCTGCATCACTTGCTGACACAGATGTAGCCACAACAAGCAAGTGGATATTCTTCCTAACTACAAATATGGGTTAGTCCTAGAAGTCTCTTGCAGTATCCAGCAACAGAAAATTTTGTTTTAAATAACTTTTAATGCAGTGGTGCATCAGATCTTTACATAGGGGTGAATTCTATCATAAATAATGACCTTTCTGGAGCAAGGTATTCAGCTCCAACTATGAAACACTCTCCAAGTGCAGAGTTTCTCTCTGTACCCCTTTCTCTGCCTGTTTTCAGTGTCTCTGAAACATGTATGCCTTCTCTAGCCATTATGTAAAGATGGATTGGATTATAATCCTGAGCAGATTTTAGGATTCTCACTTAAAGAAATGCATTTAGTTTAGATATGCCTGTAGTTTATAATATGGAGAGGAAACATTTGGGTTTTATTCTTTTTTTCAGTTGACAGGCAGGATTAATTTTAAATTGTAGAAAATTTTATGAGGCTGGCTGATTTCTCAGCAGCTGTTTTCTGTGAATCATTCATTTTTTATGGCTTTCTCCCCATATTTACTTTTCAGGCTGATTTCTATATTACATACATTGCCTCCCACTTCAAATCTACTGGCAAACATAAGGGAACACTTTCAGAAATTTTAAACTTTATGGAGTCAGTTTAGCCTTTCACTTACACAGTTGAGCTCTGTGTAAGTATCTCCTAGAAAAACAACATCATTTTCCACCATCCCATCCTATCTCTGTACTATCAACTCACCAAGTGCTTCAAATACAGCAGAGCAGTTAATTATACTGGAAATTAAAGCCAGTAAAATATTCAGGAATCCAATGCAGGAAATCATATAAGCATGTATGTACTGTGTGTACAGCAGCTGAAGTCATACCAAAAGGAACACAGTCTCTTCTTGGATTTCTGACTCAAATTCAGACATGTAAACCTGTAAAAGAACAAGTGTAGGAATAATTATAAATTAAGAGAGTACTTCTCATGTTGAAGAACAGGCAACAGTGCAGAAATAGAAAATATTATACTGTCATTATATATATGCCCATAATTGAAGGGAAGGATATATTCTTACTATAAAACTTTCACTTTCAGTCATTACTGGATTTCCTTCATGTTGTGAAATTCAGATATGTACTCTTTGACAAAGGTGAATTCTAGGAAAATTTTTAGAAAGCTGGAATAGCAAATAACCACTGCTTATTTTCTACAAGGATTTTTATCCTGACAAACCTTTGAATATATTGGTACTAATGCCAGATTTTATGCCTGTCTCAGGTTGTTTACAGCTGAAGCGTGAGCTTCTTCTATGAGTAATAACTCTATTTCTAGATAAACTATTTAAAAAGCAGAATATTTTACATGACAGGAACATCATACACTATAAAGTTGTTCTTTTTGCACTTGACCATTGACTTCCAGCAACCTAGAGCTAGGTTTAGCTTTTATCTCTCCTCTGCTTTTGTTCTGTATAGTTTAATATATTGATTTTCTTATAGAGAAATTCAACAAAAATCATGATTTGTGTATATTAGGTAGATGAAATTCAAAGCTTTACTTTTAAAGTATTTTTCAGTTAAGTCTGTCTCTTAAATAAGTGTTTCAAAGAGTTCAGGTTTACATGATGTACATGAAGAAAACTGAGATGTTCACTAAGACAAAGGGTAGGAAGCAGGTAAAGAATCTGCTGCTCTCACGGGAGTGGAAAAACAAAAAGAGAGACAAAATTACTCAATTAAAATGAAGAAAGTGACAAGATTTTACTCTATGAAATAAAGAGATCGTTGCTATGGTACCAGCAAAATTTGTCCTTCCCTTATATGCACACACGTATCCTTTTTGACAGAATAAACTTATAGATGTCTAAGGAAAAATGTTTTCTATTATACTCAAAATATTTTAAATAAATATTTGCATTATATTTAGATGAAATCAGACAGGTGATCATCTTCTTGCAGATCTTTTCCAAAGCAACAAGCACTGTACTGGCACTGAAATGCATATCCTCCAAAGACACTCAAGGCACATAGGAAGAAAGGTATATCACAGAATCACAGAACAAACTAAGCTGGAAGGTTAAGGATCAGCCAGTCCAACTCCTGGCCCTGCACAGCACCATTCCCAAAAGTCACACCATGTGCCTGAGAGCACTGTCCAAATGCTCCTTGGGCTCTGCCAGGCTTGCTGCTGTCACCACTGCCCTGGGAGCCTGTTCCAGTGCCCAGACACAATATGGGTGAAGAGCCTTTTCCTGATATCTAATTTAAACCTCCCCTGACTCAGTTTCATGCTGTTTCCTTAAGTCCTGTCCCCTCACAAGGGAGTTTTAACTGAATAAGGTCTCTCCTCAGTCTACTCCAGGCTGAGCAGACCCAGTGCCCTCAGCTGCTCCTCACACAGTTTCCCTTGTGTCCTTCACCACTCTCACAGCATCCTTTGGACACTCTCTAACAGCTTAATGTCTTTTTTTATGCTGTGGCAAGTGGAAGTTGAAATGAACACTGCACTCAAAGTGCTTCACTAAAAACATCAGAAGGCTCCAAGCATCAGCACCTTGTTCAGAAGTCTCCCATACCTTTTCTCTGTAGCCTCCCAAGGGCAGCTCCACACAGCTCTGGCTCTCTTTCTTCTCCAGTTCTGTCCAGCTCCTTCCTGTCCCTGTCACAGCCACCTAACCCTGACTGTCCTATGGATGGCTTCTTACCCTTCCTGTCCCTCACACAACCTCCTG
>WEIU01003300.1:317687-343279 GCA_013389925.1 Aegithalos caudatus
TTGTATCAAACTTGCTGAGTATTCCTTTGGGTCCTGCATCCAAGTCATCAGTGAAGAAGTTGAAGAGCACAGGGCCTAAGGTGGCCCCACTGAGCCCCGTTAGTGACAGTCTGGTGCCACCCCATGCCCTGTCACCCTGTGCACACAACCCATGAGCCAGCTCTCACCCATCCCATGATGCCTTTATCCAGCTGAGTGCTGGGAATTTTGTCCAGAAGGTCACTGAGAGACAGTGTTGAGAGCTTTACTGAAATCCCAAAGGATTACATCAGCTGGCTTCCCTTCATCAACCAGGTGGGTTACCCTGTCATAAAAGGAAATCAGGTTTGATGTGAAGGACTTTCATCTCATGAAGCTGTTCTGGCTGTGACCAATCATTGCCTTTCAGGTGTTTTTCAATACCTCCCAGAATAATCTTCTCCATAACTTTACCAGTGACTGAAGTGAGACTGGCAGGCCTAGAGTTGCCAGGGTCCTCCTTTCTGCCCTTCTTGAAAATTAGAACAATTTTCACCAGTTTCCAGTCAGTTGAGACCTTTCTGGATTCCCAAGACTGCTCAAAAATTGTTTAGACAGGTTTTGGGATGACATCAGCTAGCTTCTTGAGGGATTCTTGGATGAATCCTATCAGGCCCATAGATTTGTAATGATCCAGCTGCAGCAGCAGACCCTGCACAATTTCAGGGTCAGCTGGGTTCAACATTTGCAAAGATGTGATCCTCCAGATCAGGATACTGAGACTTCCTTGGTCCATCATCTGTGCTGAAGACAAAAAGTTATTGCTTTGTTTTCACTGCACTTTAAATAGGTGCACAATCTATCTGTTGGATCTTTGTGCACTAATCTGTTAAGTGCACAAAGATTTCACACCAGTCACACAAAGATTTCCTTAATGTCAGTACAAACACTGATTTGGCATAACAACATGATACCACCTTACACCTACCACTGGTCCTTGCAGAGTAAATTTACTGACACATTTTGAAGACAAGAGGTATCACGTACTAGCACTCAAATAATGTGTTCTTGGATAACAGAACATACACTGTCCCTTATACTAATTTGGAGATACTGAAGAAATGTATATTCTCAGACAGATCATTGATTCACTGACACAAATTTAAAAAATATCTTTGAAAAACATCTTATAATGGCTTTTTAAAGTTTAAAAACTAATTTAAAAATTGTAATTTCACTAATGTCACACACACAAGTAATATCATGTCCCAGTTCCTAAAGGAAAGTTCCTTCTTCTCAACACATCTGTTCTCACAGCAGGAGCTTTGCAGAGCAGATTCGAGGTGGGTTGATTACCCAGAATGACCTGAAAATCTTTTCCACAGCCCCTCAAGTCTGACCAGGTGACCTATTTTGTCTCCATTCTTCAATGCATAGCACTGCATCTGGTTATGCTGAAGTTCAAGCTGGACATATTTGAATAGGAAAGCAAGCTGTGGAGATCACGCTGTAAAAGTGACTTGTCTCCCAGTGGAAACAATTTGAGCCTTTAAATTCCCTCTGCAGAATCCACAGCCTTTTCCTGTAAAGAGAGACTTGACTTTCCAGTGCTCTCTACTACACACCATTCCCACCAGCATGACATTCCTAGAACTGAGTAATGAGAGGGAAGACAGAATGCAACTTCATATTGGACACGATGATCTTAGACACCTTCCCAACCTTAATGATTCTGTGATTCTTCTGTCAGGTATCAACCCATGCCCCAGTATTTCCTCCTCCAAGTGCTAAAGGCACACACTAGGGATGGATCAACTGCCCTGCACACAGATCTAAAACACACAGTGACTGCAGTGCCCTATTGCTCCTCCCATCCTCCTTTCAGCAAACCAGCAGCAGTGGAAACATGCAAGTATTGTACTTTGCTTTCTTCTAACAGGCTGCAGGCTGGCATCATAAACAGAACAGAGCTTCTTTCCCCTTACAGTGAATTTATTGAGAATGGCAAATGGGTTCAAATGAACCCATGCAGGCTCCAGTGGTAAGATCCCCATCTCTCATAGTGCTGTATGTAACCCAGCTCTGTCATTATCTTCCCAGAATGCAATTTAAAGGATCAATCTTAGTGTATATATTCTTTATGTTGTGATTTTTCCAGCCCAGGAAAACTGCCCTCACCTGATCTTCATTATGGCTGTACTTCCAGGTATTTCTGCTCCCAAGTGATAAAACAGCTATCGACAGATTAACACATGAATTGTTTTGTGCATGCATAAGACACTTATCTCTTAGTTGTTGTTTACTCCTAAAAAATCAGAGCTTTTCTGTTATGACTTGTACTGAGATGAATAATGTAGTTAAACAACACCCAGGAGAGAGAGGAATATAAAATGCCTGAACTACAAACTCATTTAGTTTTCAGATTTTTTTTTAAGACAACCACATTTTAAGAAGGCTGCCAAAGACTACTTAAGGAGTGCCACAATCATCAACACAAAGGTTAAAAGTGCAAGATAGATAAATAATCATAAAACTTTATCATGAAAATAAATCTACCAGAGAGTTGGAGAGAACTCAAACTTCACTAGTTACTCTATCAGCACAGAGAACTCATACATCAAGGTGCACGAAAAGCAGGCTAAAACTTCAGTGATTACAAGCTAAAGACAAGGATTTTTGCCACAATCAAATTAAAAGCTATTGTTCCCTGTCATCACCCCAAGAATTTGTCTGCACTGTTTTATGTTTTTCTTGGTCCCAGACAAAAAAAAATGAACAGATCTGCAAGACTATGTTGTCCCCTTCTAACAACCTGGGTACTCATATGTCATGGTTTGACACTGGCCAAACTCTAGGCACTCACAAAAGTGTGTGACTCTCCCTCCAATGCCACAGCTGGGCAGAGGAGAAAAAAAATTGATGAAGGCTTCATGAGTTGAGATAAGGATCAGGAAAAAACACTCCAAGGGCAAAACAGCCTCAACTTAGAGGTAAAAAGTTCATTTATTACTAACAAGACAGAGAAGGATAATGAGAAGTAAAATAAGCCCTTAAAACACCTTTTCCCTGCCACCTCCTCCCTCCTTCCCACCGACAGCGCAGGCAGAGAGGGCGTGGGGGTTTGGGTCAGTTCATCACCGAGATTTCCTTCTGCTGCCCTGGGAGAGGAGTCCTTTCCCTGTGAGGCTGTGGGGTCCCTCCCACAGGGGACACTTCTCCAGGAACTTCTCCAGTGTGGCTCCACTCCCACGAGCAGCAATCCTACTGCACCTGCTGCAAAGTGAATTCCCCCCACGGGCACAGAGTCCTCCCAAAACTCCACCGTGGGTCTCCTTCCATGGGGTGCAGCTCTCCAAGGACAGGCTGCTCCAGCCTGGGAGCAGGGCCCTCTCTCCACTGGGTCTGCACTGGGTCACAGCCTCCTCCAGGCATCACCTGCTCCAGCCTCGGCACAACCTCCCCATGGGCTGTGAGTGGATCTCTGCATCCCCATGGATCCCCATGGTCTCATCACAGGCTGCAGAGGAATCTTCACTGGCATCTGGAGCCCCTCCTGCCCCTCCTTCTGCCCTGACCTTGGTGTCTCCACGTTGTTTCCCTCACAAGTTCTCACCTCCTCCTCTTCTCTGGCTAGAAAAGAACTGTGCATGCCCCACTTTTTCCTATGAAAAAAAGATAGGAACACTTTCCTGGGAGTGTATTTTAAATTTCCCAGTCACTGGCTAAAGAAAACAGAAACCATATTGTGAGTTAGCTTCAAATAGAAGTAAAGCATACAATTCTCCATCTGACAGAAAGCAGTCAATTGTATGTAAGTCTTGACCTGAAGGACAATTACACATGCTTGGGGATTTAGGAAAACTGGAGAGCCCCTGCATCTGGGTTTGGACCACAAAAAGGCAAGGCAGGTGCTCAAGGCACACGCCTCTCTCTTTGCTTTTGCAAAATTGTTAAGATGTATGTTCAAAATCCTACTTCTGAAAGTAAGAGTTGCTGAGGTTTTATGGGTACTGGGAAATGTTTCCTAGCCCTGGACATCTAAACTCCACCTGCATCCTACAGACAAAAAAAAAAAAAAAAAAGGGATATTGTTGGCTTCTTTCCTCTGTCCTTGTCATGTTTGCTTAATGCAATAACTTGCTCTGCTCAGTAGGGAAATAGAGATGGAGTAATTATTATCACTACTACTGAAGCACCATCCTTTATGTTCCTCCCTCCTCCCTGTTTTTCTTACTTACATTGAGAAGCTGCCAGTTTCTCATATTCTTTGCTTTCAGCTTTCCTTACAGCACAAAGGCTCCATGGATCACAAGGAGGTTTATTATGTGTCTCATTCTGAGTCCTAACAGTGAAAAGTAAATTGCAGAGAAGCTAGCAAACAAGAGAGGCCTTGACATTAGCTTTAATTTTAAAAGAACTAACTCTTCTATTAGTGGGGCTTATTAAGTAGCAAGGGATGCTTAAAAAATGAGGAAGTAAAAGTACTCTTTAGGGTAAAATGCTGGACTGCAGCATTTCATTAGGAAACACAAATATGAACTTACAAGGAATTGTCACAAGTATTTGAAAATTATTGCAGGCACTCAGGGAATGTTTCCATTTGCTTTAAAAGGGCTTTTTATCTGCATCCAGTTTCCTCCTAAGTCTTCAAGCTCTTCAGCACAGTCTTTTCACACAATGTAGAACGTGATGCATGCTTTGCCCATAATTTTATCCTGGTTCAGGCTTTGAATTAGCTGCAAGTGGTAATGGAATGTGGAGCTGTCCATGTGTTCTGTTATTTTGAACTCCAACTAGGAGATGAGAGACTGAAAATAGTTACTCTTTTGACTCTGTGTGTTCTGTATCACAGAGGTTTGAGCTTCTCATTTGATATTGGAGAAAATCCTATGAAGTATCACCATCTGCCCTGCCTTCATACTTTTCCCTAGCCACACACTACTGGCTAGTCTCAAAGATAAGATGCTGCACTGCATAGTCCTGACAATGACTACTCTTATGTTTTTTATGCTTTTTTGAAATTTTTGTGGATCATAACTATGTCACATTGCCACAGTCACCCTTAAAATATACTTTTGGTTGATCTCAGCAGGAAGGCCAAAGCCTGATATTCTTTCCATCATAAGCAATTGTGATGGTTTAGTGTTTACTATTTTATATATGACTAGGGGAACTCAAAAAGCGAAACAGGCTTACCTTAAGATTACAAAAGATAGTTTATTCACACACAATAAGAATGAAGAATAAGAAAAGAGGAAAACAAACAAACAAACAAAAAAATTAAAAATGTGCAAAACATCCTTCCTTCCATCTCTCACAAATATTCACTTTCCTACTCACAACATAAAAAGACAAAACCTGTAACTTCAGTCAGGGTTACCATTTAAAAATAATCTTTCATCAGTTCCTTTAGGAAAGGAGCCTTTTTGCATCACATGGAGGTCACATTTTTGCAGCAGCCTGAAAAAAAAACCTCCACAAAACTCTGAGAAAATCCTACCTATAAACTGTTTGCCCAACACAGCACATAGGTCATAAACTGCTTATTGGGGGTTCTGTTTAAAAATGCCTTCTCTAGCATAAAAACCAAAATTCTCTTCTATCTCCAAAATCATCTTGATCTCAAAATTGCAAAATCTCCTCTTTCTCTAGGAGCAAAGGGCTTCATATCATAGCATCCCCCCAAAATTTGTAACAACAAATTTGTATGTTACAGGAAAAAAGTCCATTCTCCATAAATACAGAAATGTTACAGCCATATAGGCTACTCCTGTTCCTTTTCTTGAATAGTCTTTCCACTCTTTCTTCACTGACTCCATTTCATGCTATGACTTTTTATGGTTCAATCACTTTGTCTTGTCTTCACTCCGGGGAAAGGGCCAGCGCTTTAAAAAGTTCATCTGCTGGTGAGAAAAGAGTTACCGTGCCCCGGGCCTGCGCTGATCACGAGGTCCCTGCCGTGCGGGAGATGCGAAGAATTCCAGGCCATGCTGCTGGGGAGAGGGTGGATGCTTCCTTCTCCACCCCTCGGCCCGAAGGAGGGAGCGGAGGGTACATCTCCCCCATCCCGGCCGGCGACAGCAGCAGCTGCCGGGGCTTTTCCTTCCCCTCTCCCGCTGCTCACCGTGCCCGAGCCCGGCGGCCCGGCTGGGCTGCTCCCCCTNAGTGCCCATCCGCCCCCAAAGACTCCAAGGTCCTTGCAAGGTCATATTTCACCTTTAACCCATGACAACAATGTAATTGGGCTGGTTGCCTTCAAGGAAAGCTGCGTTGCATTTTGACGTAGAAAAGTGTAGAATGAAAAAACAGAAGTGTTTTCTCCTTTTCCAAGTTTATCTTCTGGATCAGACTCAGTTTTTTCAGAGTACAATAATCTCCATCTGTTTTCTGCTACCCAAGAGAAAAAAAATACTGGTGCTAGTCATATGAGCAACAGCTCCTCATGTACCAGCATCATTCCTGAGAGGCTGGCATAGGGATCAGCACTTAGTTTCTGTCTCAGCTGCTACCATAAAACATGGCCAGCCAAAAGAAAACTGCAGGAAGTTACATACACCTTGTGCAAGAAGAAAATATCATTAACCAAACTTTATCCTTGAGTCTATACAAAAAAAAAAACCCTATATTATTATTATATTATCAGTAATATTTATACTTACAGACCCAAGGACAAAATCAAGCTGCCAGACAGAATTTTATAGTAGAGCTGTGACTATTTACATTGCTATTCTGAAAATAATTTCAGACCAACAAATGTAACACCGTATCATGAGTAGAGTAAATCCTACTTTCCAGACAAAACAATTCCAGACTTCCTAAAAAGGCTTCCTGAAGAATAAGCTAGTTCTGCAGTCAATGAATCTGTTACATGATGTTGAAATATAAATCTTTTGGACAGCACAAAGAATAAATGCAACGGGTTATTTACTTGGTATTCATTATTCTTGTGTTATGGAGCTCATTTTGTATTTCTTTCCAATTAGAGGGTAAAGGCTCACACAAAGTCCAATCTATGTTTAAATTACATTATCTACATGTTCACAGGCCTTTTTTTGCTGTTTATGATGTTAGCTGCAGGTGTCACAGACCCAGGCTCTGGCATTCATCATATCCCTGCACACGAGAGACTAGTTTCTGAACTCAGCTGTGCAGTGCAAATCCAAAGGCTATTACATGACTCAGAACCAAACCTTTCCCATAATAAGGAATCAATAGCCTTTGTTCACCAGGCTTTGCCAAAATCCCTTCATCTGGCACTCGAAATGATCATCTGGCAGAAAAGCAGCATAACCCCACTGGTGTACACAAAATATCAGCTGGGGCTTAGTGCAAATCTTGGTGCTAATGAAGTTAATGGCAGAATTCCCGCTGCTCGCAGTGAGACCTGACACAGACCGTGACAGCTGTGTGCAAGCCAGAGCAGGCTGGTAACAGCCCTTCAGCCCATTGTACACCCTTGGAAACACACAGAGAGGCTTTCACAACTCCTTTTGTCCACTCCAGCAACTCAGAGATTTTAAATTACCCCAAGGCTAACGCTGGGGAGCACAGATACAACCGATTTCAGTTCTCTGCTGTACAAGAGAAGTAAAAATGAAATGTTGTTTCAAGATTCTCTTAGATGAATATTTCATGAACTTTATAGACTACTACAATTCTAAAAATTACTAGCATGGCCAAAATCTGCTCAATTTAAAATGTTTTTCAATGCAATTTAAAAATAAAGAAAAACATTCTTATTCAGTTAAACAAAAATTTTAAATTAAAAATCTAGTATATATATATGTATGCAACAGTTTTTCATTTTTGAAATGAGCTAACTGAGACAGTGCATATAAAAGTTGTTAAAACTTCACTTCCACAAAAAGGGGAATTTTTTGTAAAAAAAAAAAAAAAAATCCTACTTCACTTTTTGGAGATTTGACTTCTGGATAGAACAAGGCAGAACAGGTTAGAAGCTGCTGCTGGATGTCATGACCCACAAATTCAAGCGGTGTTCGTGATGGTTCATTTAGTGATCCTGAAGTGCAAAAGACACAGCAAGGGGGACAACAACAATTCACTCTTAACAGAAGTACACTTTTATTAGTGCACACAACTCAATGTGTGATAGAAGGAGAGAGAGAAAGAGAGAAAGAGAGAGAGAGAGGGGGAATAGCTACCGACAGAGAGACGAGTCCTTGTGGTCTTCTCATGGTCCAGTGGATCTGTCTTCTGGGCGGGGAGATCTCAAATTGGGATAACTTGGGGAGTCACTTTATAATCCTTTTCAGAGCAGGAGGCAACAGGCCAAAAAGGAGGTGGGGGTCTCAAGCAGCCAGTGTAGAAACAGGTGCAGAACAGAGACAAAGGGAATGTCCACTCAGGGACCAGGACAGGACACACCAGAACAGGCTGACCCTTAAAATCAGCCTGGTGTGGTGTGCTCATTGTTTTCAGTGCAGGTTCCCATGAGGATGCATCGATCCAGCAGGTGCACCTGTAGACCATGGTTGGCACACATCCCACCTCAGGCAGGCCAGAACTCCTGTGTTGGGGTTTCACAGTTCCAGTCCCAGTCCTGGGGGTCAGTCGTCCTCCTTGGCGATGGTCGGGAGGCAAAATTGAGGGACTTTTGGGACCGACTCTTACACTGGACTCCTCCCCAAAAGAAGTGGCTTGTAGTGATCTAAAAACATCTCAAGACAAAATATTTTAGTGACCTCAGCTGACAGAATTTCTCCTGTTGTCAGGCAGCTATTGTACCCTAAACTGAGGGGTAGTTTTGGACTCCTGAGACAAAACAGGTATTGAAAAAGGACCTGCACTTCAGGGCTTTCCCCTCTATTGCAGTTGCACAGAGCATTATTCAGAATTTTCTTCTTGCCCTTTATTTTTTTCTGCTAGCAAAGGGGTTAAGTACTCCTATGTTGAGTCCCACCAGTATCTAGGGTTACTTAATTAGGCCTACAAAAAAATAATTTTACTTTCTTTTCCATATCACAGGTGTTTATCCAGTTATTCAGTGGAAAGAATAAGGTCAGTCTTCCTTTATTTTTTTTTTAATAAGAATTAGAATTAGAATTAGAATTAGAATTAGAATTAGAATTAAGAAGAAGAAGAAGAAGAAGAAGAAGAAGAAGGTAGCACCAAGCTATCCTGCTTTATCTAGATTTAATTACCAATTCTAGGAGGAAAGCTGTCACACCGTTTCTGTTACTGTTACTTTGTTTTAGTTGCTACTTGGGGGCCATTATAGCGACTGTTTGGGATGTGCCTCCAGGCAGTTCTGGCCTGCTGAGATCTTTTTTTGACACCCTGAGAAGTACTGATGGGTTTTCATACCCCTGCGGCAGTGCAACCTGTCTCCTTGGCAGCTGCAAATGACACTGCACTGGTTGGGCTGCTCTCTGCTTGGCACACAATTACCAACAGGTGTATCCATGCTCTAAGAGGCCCATGGTAGCAGCCTGTAATACACTAATTGCTTAAAGGAGCTCTTCTTTTAGAAGAAATGATGCTTGCATTGTCATGCAGGCTGCTGATCATTGCCTGGCACCTCTGTGCTCGAGGCAGGAGTCCAAACAACTTGTGACGAGGCACTCTGCCATCTCAGCAGATGGACATGAGCATAAGCAGCTTAGGGGCTATGCCTGCATATCAAACATAGGCATTGAGGGCATGATTCCTAGCCAAGAATGCTGCCACTGCTGTTTATCTTCTGCTTACCAACCTAGAGTTGTTTATCTTCCCTTACCAACCAGAGTTCAGGGAATATGTCATTGCTAATTAAGGCCTGGGCTGGACTCAGTTTCAAAAGCATAAAGTATGGCTGTGCAAAACAAGTGTCTGTGTGGCATGAATTGAACCACAAGTCCTAGGAGAGGCCAAGGGAGATATCAGGATGAAATTGGTACTGGGGCGGGCCAAAAAGATACCTCAAAATGTTGCCATTTCATCACATTCAGGAAAAAGAGTAAGGGAAGTGTGAACAGGGAAATCATTATGAATATACGGGTGGATTTATATTTTTTCAAAAGAAAAAGTAAAACTTGACATCATAAAGTTATGTGGTTGGAATGGGAAAAAAGTAGGCACCAATATGACGAAAAAAGTCCTGATTGTAAATTGCATGAATTCACAGAATAATCTCAGAAAGGCAAGCTTAGGGGCATTTTTGCTTGGCAGTTGAAATACTGAAAGGAAAAACTTCTTCAAAGGCAGAAGACAATAATGTATTCACTGTGAGAAAACCCAGACCCTAATGGATCTTTTCTCCTGCCAGTTCCACGAGTCAGATAAGATTTCATTACCTGAGGTGCAGTGGTACTAGAGGTCCTAGAATGCCTCTGAAAGTCTAAACTAGCATTTAGTGTTCAGAGACCTTCTCCATGTACAGAAAAGACACTAAGCAGAGGAATGGGTAATAGATTATTTAAGCTATGACATGCTTCTGCTCATTGGACACACTGAAAATATGTTGGAAATTTATTAAAACTGGATTTTGATCTTGCCACTGTTATCCAAGTTGCAGGCCAAATATTCATGAAATATCCTTCATTACAATTTTAATTTCAAAAACTATTTGTAATTAAGGTAAGAAAAGAGGTCAGGCATTCACTTTTCTGATAAAAACCTAAATAGAAACAGCTAGGAAAGAAAACAAGAGAATAAAAATGCAAAACTAGGACTGAAAAGGATTCACTGCATGACACTTCATTGATTACTTGAAATACAAGAAATCTGCCCCAAAAAGTAAAACCCTGACAAAAGAAATTCAGAAACCAGGCACAGCAAATTTCAGCGCTGATAGAGTCTCATTCAAGTCATTTTTCACACCCTGTGAGCAGTAACAGGACCATGCATTTTACATTATTTTATTTCACCTTCTTTTGCTTACACCCATGAAGCAACCTTTATCAAGTGAAGGCTGAAAGACATTATCCCTTTGTGGAAACTGGAATACAAGAAACTCAAATGTTATTAACAAACCAGTATATTAAAGCTTAACAAATCAATATATCAAGACTAGTAAGTTTCTATATATTGTATGTTGCTTTTATCATGCACTGATTCTAAGAATTTAATGTCTTACATCCTCTTCCTCTTATATTTGAGGTCAGGAAAGAGGAAGGACAGTGGGAAAGGAAGTTTTGCTTGCAAGCAATACTGAAGAATAAGGAAGAACAAGATCCAAGACCCTTCTCTAATGATACAGCTAGATAAATTATATCCCTTCAGATTGTTCTCCAGCCCTATGCAAAAAGACAGATTCATTTTGGGATTCATTTGTCATCACCAAAACATCTTCCCACAGTTCTATCACCTTTCAAGACCAGTGTAGCCCTGGCAGCTTTCATTACTATTACACTTGTATCTATATCAATGTTTGAATTCAAATGTATATATTTATGCTTCTGTCAGAGGACCTCAATTTATAAGAAAATATTCTGGCAGTATCATAAAAAATTTGCAGGGTCATCACACCCCCTTGCACTGTTTAATGTGATAATTTTGGAAAGTAAATCAGTTCAGAACCAAAGTAAATCAGAAAAAACCTGTAGTTTGCCTTTGCCTGTTACAATGCACTTTTTCCTACTGTAACTATTTAAAGCCTAAGTCAAAGCACAGTGAAGTTAGAATTTGCTCAATAAAAAACCTTTTCTTATTTGTCACACTTCAAGTCACCCAGTTTTCATTTGAATATCCTGATGGGCCTAGAGTTTCACATGCATGTCAGCTGAACCATTCAAGTCATTGTCTCAGACTGCTCAGACTGCTTTGCACTCCAGCCACAGTCCCCCACGACCACAAAAGAGTAAATTAAACTACTATCCATTTCTTACTTATAAGATGAAGGTCAGCTACCAGGCCAAAGATGACACATTAGTCTTGTCTTCACTGCTAGCTGGAAGTATGTCTAATTTAGAGAGGGCTGGCTTGCAAAAAAAAAAAANATTGCTTTCCATCACAAATCACAAATACCATGACTGGGTTTTGTAAGGCTGGAGGATGAGCACTGGGTAGCTTTAGGGAAAACAAAAACTTGAAGAAGATAACCAGCAACCAGCACTAGATAGGACATCAACAATGAAAATGTCTGCTGCTAAATTGTGCTGCTTTTTTCTTTCACCTTTAGTTTGTTTCTCCTCTTCCATGGTATCAAAACCAAGACAAACAATGAGAGTAAGCACTTGCAAGTCATAGTCAAACTTGCATTTTCCAGCATCCACCTCTCTGAAAGCTCTCCAGATACCTGCTCAAGACACCACTGCTCCACAAGGGAGAACTAAAAGGGGATCCAAAGAGACATTAATATACGGTACTAAAGATAAACACTGGTATTGTTGTTGGTCTAAAGATAATTCTGGCCTTCTTCCTGTCTCCAGCTTCTTGATTTCTGTGTTCACTCTCTCACAAATGCACACTCTTCCCTTCTGAGGATTGCTCTAGCTATTCACTTCATTTCCATTTCACTGATTCTCCTCAAGCATAAACATCCAGACAGTTTCTATCCTGCACAAAAATTCTTAATTGCCCAAGCTCCAGCAGAAGGGGACTCGTCTGGAACTCCTATTGTCAAGTGATCAAGAGAGCTCAGCTCTTGCTAAACTTACTCTAAAGAGGATTTGTGTGTGTGGATCTGATTTTGTAAGTCTGTGGAGTTTTTCAGCCCATAGTAGCTGATTTCTTGCTCTCTTGAGGGAATTCATTCTTGTAAGATGTAAACAAGCCTTATCTCTTCATAACACAGCTAGGTTGTCATACAACCCTCTCACAGGTGTTGTTTCTATTATTTAACCAATGAAGAGAAGTGCTGTCTTTACTGACCAATTATACACTTTCTCAGTGCAACATGTTATAAAAGGACTGTGCAAAATTGCAAATAAAGCCTTTCTGATCTTTCTTCTAACTGGAGTCAGCTCTTCATTTTCGTGTCCAACAGTGACATGTGTGGCCTCCCATCCCTTACCTTAGGCCTTGTTTCCCCATTCACAAAGCCATTCACTGGGAAATGGCCTTTTCCTCACAGTCAAGGTTCATTGGAATCTTATCCCACCAGGCAAGCAGAGACCTGCCAGAGGTGGTGGCACAGCAGGGACAGAGCCAGGCAGGCTGGACAGGGGCAGGAGAGACTAAACATCCCCAGCCAGCAGCTGACAACAGGATAAGGAACACTGCAGCCTCGAGCCTTGCCCATGCCTTCCTCCAGCATGCTTAGGCCACAGTAACAAGTGTTCACTTTCCACATGATTATCAGGGAGAAAGAGGATAAAGAAAAAGGTAGAGTCTTAATCTTTCTCTAATCTTTCCTTAGGCCTCCCTTTGCTCCTGAGAGAAATATTTCAAGAATCATTTTCTGTTGTGGGGTAAGGAGGGCAAGGAAGCAGCTGTTTTAGGAAACAGTAAGCGCATTTGAAACGCGACTGTGACCTACTCTGTGCTTCACATTTTGCAGGAAAATGCTTTTATCTGTTGCAGATTCACAGCTTTTAGCCCTTTCTTGAAAGAAGGGGTCTGTGACCCGTCTTTGAAATAGCTAAGCAGGAACTATTCTTTTCCTTTTAAAACACAGTAGAAAGAGGACATGATGAAACAGCATTGAATAGGATGTGAATCCTTGGAGCAGAACTGCAGCCATCCATCTATCACATAGTGCCCTACCCATGGAGCTGTGTTCTACTCTATTCTCTTCCTGGTCCAGTGAATGCTGAGTTCATTGCTACACAACAATCCAAATTCAACAGAATGGAATGGCTGATGAGCACTCCCCATGTATACACCCTGGTGACCATGGACACCCAAACTTGGCAGGAGAATGGGGCATGTGGGGCTCAGCTCTGTAAGGTGGGAAAGAAAGGTGAACATATTTTTTTTATTCCAATTACAGGCTATGACATATATAGGAAATGGTAGGGTGAAACTATCTTCCTTCCAAAGGAAAATGCCACATCATACTGCATTTTGTCCAGTCTTTCCAGTTCACAAGGCACTTCACTAGCTGGAATCACTTTTTAGATTTAATTACAGGATTATCTAATTAGTGGATCTAGAAAGTGAAGCCCATGAAACTCAAGTTAAGAATTCACTCTTACTTTAGCCTGGTATCATTGAGTAAGTCTGAACTCTGGACGAAGAGGAAAAAGAAAGATACTGAAGGATAATCAGTTACAGCTACTCTTTAAAATCCAAGAGCAGTCAAAGGGCCAGCATCCAGATCCTGACATGTGGAAGGAAAAGCATAATTCCAGAGCGTATTTAAGCCCACCAAAAAAACCCTACCAACCAAAAAAATAAAAAAAAAAACCCTGCCCTGAAATAAGGAAACTATATAATAAAAATATCACAAGCAGTATATTTTTTTTAGGTTTCTTATTAAATAAGTGTGGTCCACCAAATCAAGGCTCTGAAGTGTGGGTTCACTAGTGAATTTACTTAAATTCTTGGTTTAAAATTCCATTGGGAACAATACTCATTAGATGCTGTTCCCTACTGTAGGTGGTTATGAAGTATCTTAGTAGAGGAAAAAGCCATCAAATATTTCATCATAATAATACCTACCTGCTGTCTCAAGGTCTACAGAAACAGACAGGAGACTTCTCCATGATAAATTTATCTCTCTGAAAAGGAATAACTGCTACAGATTTTTGGCTGGATTTTTTTTCCCACTTGTCTTTTTTGCCATTTCACTCCATACGCTCTGGAAGCATTTGCTGCCAGAAAGCAAAAAATGTTATTTACTGAACCAAAGCAAAGGTTCGTGTAATTTTATGTCCTGTTCTTGGTGGTAGTCAATATGAGTTACCTGACACAGAAGAAGATAGAAGAGGTACAAGCAATTCTGAACAAAAATTCGGAATAGCAGGGTCAATAAGAA
This sequence comes from Aegithalos caudatus, assembly GCA_013389925.1. NCBI lineage: Eukaryota > Metazoa > Chordata > Aves > Passeriformes > Aegithalidae > Aegithalos > Aegithalos caudatus. Next base: position 332,503 of record WEIU01003300.1, read on the forward strand.
AATACTGGGTTAAGTTCTGGATTAATACCTCCTGAAATACAAAGACTTATAATGATTTAAATAGTCTATCCCATTAATATTTGTCAGGTTTTCCAATTTTAGTTCTGGTAATTGGATAATACTGAACCATTTCAGCTCATATATTTCTAAACAATATTTCACTCCTGTACTGCTTTATGCCAGTTCACTAACACAAATTAAACCAATTGAGAAACAGTCTGCTCTCCATCTGCTACCAACAAATGTGATCTAATGCATTAATTAGATCCCCAGCTTTGACAAGTTTTTTAAATAGTGCTAGAGAACTATTAACATCTTTTTTTTTCAGTTAAGTTTATTTTGGCTCACAGTCTGGTCCAATATTCCAAACTGCTGTAACTACTGTCTGTATTTGAAAAGCAAGACATCAATTAGTTTTCTGTTTTACAGCTGTCTGTCTACTTTGGTTAAGATTTCTAAAGTCAGATGCAAGCCTCTCATACTGCCTCCATTCTTCTTGCTGGCTTTGCTCAGATAGATTTCCCTGTGACCACCACCCCTTACATTTCCTAAATCAGAAATGAAGCAGGATTTACAATGGATTTGCAGTGCAAGCAGTAAGTCTTCATACTGGTTGGCCTGACACAGGCAGATACACAAACAGTTTCTGGATCCTGTTCAACATTAGTTACTGTGTAGGAGAACCCTCCTTTCCACACTTCCATTCTTCTGGAATTGTGAATAATCAATGGCCTTGGTTAGGTATTTTGACAAATAGGTTTTGATGACATACACAGGTGGATGAATATTTTACTAGTTCTGCATCTGAGCTCTCCAGCAGAAACAGCTCATCAGTTGAACTTATACTTTTCAGCAGAAAGAGCAGGATGAAATGTCATGAGACTGTACTGGATCATATGTGAGGTTTCTGACCTAAATTCACTTTCATTTTTCCTTCTTCTCCCCTCTGCCTCCAGTAAAGCGAATATTAGACTTGCATAACTGCTGAAAATTATAAATGCCTATTCTATGAAGCACTATGGAAAGTCATTGCATCACAAGCTTTACAAAGAGATGCTAAAAAACATCTTTCATTAAAAGTGCATTAGGTGCTAAATGAATATACAAAGCCAAACTCCGAGATATGTATATTGCACGTATAGGGAATGAGATTATATAAACTTTGTGTCTGACAATCTGCTACTTAAATGGAACATTAATGTTACAGAAAGCATCTGCTTCTATCAGCAAGGCTACCATCATAAATTGTACAGGGTAATCTCTCACTGTTAATAGCATTTCACAGGAATCATCACAGACAGCACAGAAAATATATCCACTGTAGCAATATCCAGCAATATCCAAAGGATAGTCCTGTCCCTTCAATGAATTAAATGCAAAATTAGACAGGGCATTATTCAAAAGGCCAGGACTTGAATTTTATTCTAGATTTCATAGCCTAAAAATAGGAGGGAGGATACCAATTTGATCCATATTTTCCATTTTATCTACAAAAAATTGGAATTTTTTTAACCACTAAAATCTGGTACTAAGTAGATATGGAAGGAAGAAATGTTCGCAGGCACAGAGAGGGGTTCCCCCCCTCACATTAATGATATAGAAATTAAGTTACACTCAATGGATTAAGATGTGCAAATTAAATTGGAGTTTCTAAGCCAAATCCTTAACTGGGGTAACTCAGATGTAGTTCTTAAATAACACCAAATTAGCAATATGAACTACCAGGGAGAAAAAGCAATCACAGTGAGAAGGAAGAAATTACCTAGGTATGACATTTCCCTGACTAAACAAAATATCAGGTTTCAGTTATTTTAGATATAGCAACACTTCAAGTAGCAGTTAGCAAGATGTTCTGAAAATGAAGGGATTTGCTATTGTCTTGTTTGAAAGAGCCTCTTTGTCTTGATGTTTTGTTTCTTCTTCTATCATTTCAAACCCCAACCTGAAACATATGTGCTATCCATAGGGTTTCATTTAGACTTCATTAAGAAATGCTGGATAAAGGCTTTTCTGGCCACCCTGAGGTTGGAATTCCTTTCTCTATTCCTGTCTCCATATTTTAGTACAAGTCTGTGGATGCTATCTACTTTAAAACTCCTGTTACACATAACACTGATGTTCCCCTTCATTTCCTCACAGGTAGCAGCTAACAATATATTCTATTTCAACCCAATGAAAGAGAGGATAGGAAATCTCCATTAAGTCATCAGAATATTTATTTAGGAACTGGAAAATACAGATCAAAAAGCTTAACCACATTATAAAACTTGGACTTATCAAACCTTTCAGCAGGACAGTATCCCACTGAAACAAGGCAAGTTGTTCTCAATCTTTCCTTGTGAATTCCTTCTTTGCATAGAGAATTTTAAAACCATTAGCCATCGGGTTGAGATGGATCCTTGGAATTCAAAAATTAATCTAAGTCCTAGAAGAAATTAATATTTGTTTCTCAAAAGTAACAAGAAGCTGGGGAGGGCCATGAGAGACAGGGAGCTCCCCAAGGGCACTGACTTCAGAGCTGCCCCCTCTGGTAGCTTTTCCCCACCTCCTAGAGGTTTTTCCTTTTCTGCATGCTGAATTACAAACCCTCTTTTAGGTAAATAGAAGGTGCAAGGATTGGGTGACAGAATTCATGGTCTTTTTTCTGCGCTGTGAACTCATCTAGCTCTCTGGGTATGCAAAGTTAGGAATTATGTAGGTGAGCACTGCAGCACCAGAAATCCCCTTGAGAATCGACCCTCAATGCCTCAGTCCTGTGTTGCCTGAAGAAGGGCAAGGGTCAGGTTATTCTACAGAACAAAGTATAAGAAAAACAATTTTTTTTTTTCCACATAAATCACCACTGCCTCTATTAATAAGCAGCAAATTGTACTCTCTAACTGCAGGTTGTCAGACACAAGTATGCTTCCCAGGCCAGTGTAATGAGGAGTGGTAGTGCCTAACTCATCTCACATCTAAAAACATGAGTTAGTGTCTCCTTTTCCTGACTTTGAGAAGACTGAAAAGCTTGTGTCTTATTACTATGGCACACTGTTTTAGAAGGACATATTTTTCCAGAATATTTCTAGATTAGATTTCAAGACAACCATAAATCTACATCGTAAAATACCTTGAAAAAGCAGCTGAGGTCTGTTTGTAACAAAATGCTTTTGAGAAATGCTTAGCAGATTATGCAGCAAATTTTTCAAGGCCAAAATCAAATCTAATCTAAAAATAAAAAACAATTCATTGGAACTTCCTGGAGGAAAAGATAGGCAGCTGGTCCACTTATCCTTACTCTTTCTAGGAATTTCAGAAGTATGGATGTAACATAGAGATGCTTAGACTCCAAAGCCAGAGTGCTTGAAAAAGCCATTTATAATAAAACTTTAATAAGCACATTGATTACCTAAGACCCTTAATTCCCATTTTGAAAGTGAGGTAGGCACTGACAAGCCCAACTGTTCCAAAAATTTAATTGACTCGACACCATAATGCCCCAATTCTTATGGACATATACAATGTGAAGTAAGCTTTTTATCTTTTGAGGTACAGAATTATTGCAAATGGCAACTACTTTTTATTCTACCAATATTCAAGAAAATAAAGAGACTATGTATATCATCCTGAGAATCTACTTTTTATGTCTGGATCTGAAATTATTCCATTTAGAAGTTGGAAAATGGCATTTTTTGTCAGTCTCCCAATTTGAGCAAGATGGCTTTCATGACTGTGTGCAGTTCAGAGTGTAGACTTCTCAAAGAGCACCAAAACTAAACTAGAAAATAAAACTGCTTATGGTGGAAATGTTTATATTAGGAAATATTTTTAGTCAAATATTTTTAATAGTTGTTCCCACCAGAAGGGATTACCAGAAAAGGTGGCAATACATTTGTTTGCACCTCTTGCAAGGGAAACAGAAAGAAAGTTTTAGTTTCCTTCAACAGACCCATTCTAAGTAATCTGCCAAAATCTTGGCACAAAAGCCAGATAAGGGGCCTGCAAGGGAAATTGTGTACCCAAACCCATATTTCCTTCCCTTGCTCTCCTGGGTTATAAAAGGTGCCTCAGCCTCAACATGGAGCTGCCTGTTGGGAACTTGCCTTTCAATTTTGCTTTTTCCTCACATCCAGAAATACCTTCAGTTTTCTTAATGTGTCAAAAGGACTTCCCATCAAATAAGTATTTTTTAAAAATTACCCAGACTTTTTCTAACATTCAGCAATCTGCTGAGATTTGGGGATGATTATTTATTTTGAGCACAGGTTTTCCTTTCTCTTAATTTTTGCACAGTGCTTTGCACAATAGGAGCCTAATTATATTAATGGTCCTCTACCTCTAAAGTCTCTAAGATGCTTGGGCATCTCCATCTGTGCCAGATCTCTAAGAACATATTATTCTAAAAAAAAACAACCAAACAAACAATACCCTAAAGCACATTTAAGGATGTAACAGATCTCTAAGAATCTTCTTGAGACAATGACAGAAATACATTGACTCACAGAAACCAATCTGGTTGTATGAATTCTCATTTTCTTTACAGACAATATCTGATACCTTGTCTAGAAGAACTGCACTCATCTAACCTACACATACATTTATCACACATACACTGTGATAAACTAATACCAGCATTCTGGTAGAGTTATATTTACTGATATAGTCATTAGTGACCTGAATTTGGAAGATGGAAATTTAGGATACAGTGTTTGCAAACATTCAACAGGATCACTAAAAGCACTAAGATACTTGAGGTGAACCCCTCCTTCCCACAGTATGGGAATCCACACTTCTAAATAAATGTTGTTGAAGAATACTCCTGACCTGACAGCAAGTGTGGGGGAAAAAAAAGAAATTATTGTCAATAGTGTATTTTAAATCAATGAGCTATTGTAGTATTGGAATTTGATGATGTTTGTGCCCTTTCTGACAATTAAGTGCTTGCTTGTGCTTGCTTTCCCTGATGAGAGTCTGTAATCTTTGCTGTTACAATATCTCAGGCTGCAGATGAAACAACCTGAGGAGGACTGGACATACCTCTCAGGGAAACACAGCAGGATTTCTCAAAAATGAACCAACAAAACTTAGAGAGAACGCTCCTACAGCACCAAAACCAAGAGAAAACTCCGTGCATTACAAGGGTAAATGTATTTTGACATCTGGAAAATGCTCAGACAGGATTAAAATAGAGGGTGAAAAAACAATCAAGCACAAACAAGAGTCCATACAAACATATGGTTCCCTCAACTAAAAGTATTCATCCTTTATTGTTTTATTCCCCCTAATGTGTATCAAGCTTATACAATGGCAGGACAACTAACTGTGGTTCTGTACCATGCTCTGCATTAGGAGACACAGGCAATACATTAATTTATTTGCAGAAAATCACTTGATGAACGTCCACATCATAGTTTTTCTGTCTCAGATGAAAGGCTGAAGGTTGGGGTAACAGAAACTGATGATGGTCTCAGACTGGTGATTCCATGGCAAGGAGACAAACAGGAAGTCTTCTGTAGCATCATGCTACCAGAAAAATAAGAAATTCTTGCCCACAAGGTTTTGCTGATATTTTATTACTGATGACATTTCTGTGAATATCCCTTGTGCAAAAGACAGAGCATTGCACGACAAAGCCTGTAATGAAAATCAATCCCAACTAAAGCTGATTTCATTTATAGGTAACAGGAAAAAAATAGAGCAGAAACCTAAACCTCTCCTTTCCTTTACATATGGAACTTTCTTGCCAAGGACAGTGCTTTAGGATTTTTTTCCCCTCTTTCTGCTTTTGCCATACCTGCAAAAGTCTCTCTCAGAAGGGCTGTTCATTATAGCACTAAGCACGAGGCAATCTCACCTCATAGCCAAGCACTGGCATTCCCTGGTGCAAGTATAAATAACCAAGGCCACTGGCAGTACTGCTCCCAGCTCTCCTGGAAACAGCACCTGCTCCATAAATGATGGTCAGTGTTCACTCTTTGGGTAGAACCATCTTCCATCTCATCTGAGAACTCTGACAAATTAGAGAGTTTCAATTAGAATTAGAATTAGAATTAGAATTAGAATTAGAATTAGAATTAGAATTAGAATTATTTGTCATCCTTGAGACACCTCATGCCTTTAATTTTTTTTTAACCAAAAAGGAGTTTTACCCTGAAAAGGGTATTTAATTAAGAAAAATAATTCTCAGAGACCACTGTGAAGCACTGGCACAGGCTGCCCAGGGAAACATTAGAGTAACCAGCCCTGGAGGTATTTATCGGGCTAATGGCTGGACTGGATGCTTCCAGAGGACTTTCCAAGCTGAAGGACTCCATGGCAGAGGCAGCCCAAGCTGGACATGTTCCATAGGAACAAACCCTGCCACGGCATCCCAGGGGAACACAGGAACACCTCCCTCACTGTGTCCCAAGGATGGTGTCCCACAGGAATGTTACACTCAGGTGATGCCTTGGGAAGGCTGACCTGGAACAGAGACCAGATAGAGCTGGAGAATAAAGCAGGGATTTATCAAAAGGCCTTTAGGGTACACCTTGGGCAGGAAAAGAGCCTGGCCAGGGCTTCACCCAAGGTGGACCCAGAATGGTCACAAAATGGACAAATGGTCACGAGGTCTCACATTTTTATAAGTTTTGGTCCATTTGTATTTTGGGGTTTAATTGTCCCATTCCAGCTTCAGGTTGTGAGGTCCCATCCTTCTTGTTCCTCCCTTCAGCCCCACCCTTGGTTGTGCTTTTGGGCCTGAAAGTTGTCCTTGGTGTGCAGCAGGAAAAGGATTTGTTTTGTGTCCCTGCTCTGTGAAGAGCTGAGTGACACTGACTGTGAGGCTCAGAACTACATCCCCGGCCAGCACAGAATCTGAAATATGAAATATATTGGAAATATGAACTATAAATCTCAAGGCACCATCGATGTCCCAGGAGCGCTCAGCCCGGGCCCTTTCCCCACGGCAGAGCGCGGGCTGACAGCGCCCCCTGCCGGCTCGGCCTCACCGCGGCTCGCCGTCAAGCAGCAATAAATCCACCGAGGTGCTTTCGGTGTTTTCGCTTTATATATTGCGCTGGTTTCGGCTGGGATAGACTTAATTTTCTTCCTAGTAGCTGTAGAAGGCTGTGTTTTGGATTCAGAATGGGGGTAGTGCTAATAACACACTGATGTTGTCATTGTTGCTAAGTAGGGCTTAATGTAAGTCAAGGATTTTTCATCTCTTCCCAAGCAGCCCGGAGGGAGCGTGGCCAGGAGAGCCGACCCGAACGAGCCAAGGGGATATTTCACACCATGCCCACGCTATAAACTGGGCAGTCACCCGGGAGTGGGGCTGCTTGTGGTTTGGGGATGGGTTTGGCATCAATCAGCAGGTGATGAGTAAAGCAACTGTGCATCACTTGTCGTTCTTGGGTTTTATCTCTCTCTCTCTTCCCCATCACCCTTTGATCACTATCTTTACTATTATTATTATTAAATTATACATTATATATTACTTTGTTTCAGTTACTAAAGTGAACCCACCGGTTTTGTTGTTTTTTCCCCAATCCTGCTCATCCAAAGGGGTTTGGGGGGACGAGTGAGTGAGAGCTCTGTGGTACTTGGTTGCCAGCTGGAATTAACCCATGCCATCTCTGAAGGGTTTCCTACTTCTGTCCTACACTCGTAGGATCCTCCACGTGGCATCTTTTGTCCCCCACATGGGACTGGGTGGGTTCCTCACCTTCCCAAGGCACCTTCTGAACCTGAAGAATTGGACATCCTTGATTCTGCAAGCATGACTTTTTGTGCCAAATTTAATTATACAGGAAAAGATCAATCTTTGGACAAGGGTGTTTCTCCTTACTGCTCTATATACAAAAATAAATTAATTAGTGTAATCATATTTCTTTAGTCCAATCTGCATTTAATGATATCCCCTTTCACTTAACACTGGGAATGTTTTTAATTTGTGGAGATAGAGCCTGGCCTGCTATTCCAGAACACATCATAGGCTTGGGAAATCTTACTCTACTAACACCCAGTGCAAAAATGTTTACCATCATGAGACATAGAGGAAAAAGATATATCCATCAGCATGGTCCAAATTGCAAAGGTGATTTCCAACCATGGAATTTTGGAAAAAGATTTTTCTTTTTCTTTGGAAAAAGCAGAGATATCTTCCACTAGGCCAGGTTGCTCCAAGCCTCATTCAGCCTCGCCCTCGAGCACTTCCAGGGATGGAGCATCCACAACTCCTCTGGATAACTTGTGCCAGCGTTTCATCACCCTCCTCATAAAAAAAAAAAAAAATAAATGCATAATTTCTAGGCTGCTCTGCTAAAAATGAACACCTCATAATCAGAAATTTTTAGCATTTGTGATCTTATCCACAAATTTATACTGAAAACACATTTTAGTAGTCACACATAAAGCTGTTAGCTTGTGTCCACTGCAGATAGAATGTTTTTAACAAATTAACAAAAACATGATTATAGGCTATAACTAACCAATTGGAACTTCAGAAATAGTCCGTTAATTAGTTTATTTAGGTTGATATCAAGCACCTAAGAAATAATACAATAAAACAAATATTTAAGTCACTGGAAGGTTTTAATTTTAGCAGGACTGCTTTCCCTTAATATAAAAAGAACAGAACAAATTTCCCAAAATGTTTAATGTCAGTACTCGCAGTTCTCCTTTCACAACAGCCGGAGGAAAAAAAAAACCAACTTGTCTAATGCTCAAAAATTACATCTGTGAAAAAATATCTGTGCTAACAAGAATTAAAAGAACATCTAGTATAATTTATTCAGAGAAATGTCCTTATTAGACTTAATTTGCATCATAAAATCTTCTTCTATCCAGTTTACATAATAAAGAAAATCACATTATTGATACTGGTGTCAAACCAGCTTTGTGCAGTAAATCACTCATGCTATGCTCAGGAGATGGACACATTTCTGCTGCATGTAGGGACTCAGTCTGAGAACATCTTAGCAGCATATTCATCCTTGCCATCTGATTTTAATTTAAGAGCATCACTCTCAGTAGTTAGATTTAAAAGGTTGAGGAAGCAGTCAGATCACCAGAACACTCTTGTTATACAGCCAATCTCAGATAGCCCTTGCCACAGATTTGAAATTGGCGCTGCAGGGAGAGGGTGAGAGTGAATTCAAGTTGAAGTCATCTTCCCAGAACAGCACTTGGAATATGACTTGAGGAGGCACATTGTAGAATCAACCAAATTAACATTTTCAGCATTATTGACACTACAAGATTTATTACTCCCTGTTCAATTTTAAAAGATTCCCTGGGGAAATTTTTAAGGGGCGATTACTTTATTGGTTGTTACTGAGCAGAACCATTTGACAGCTTGTAGGGAATGTCTGAATAACAAAAGCCTTGATAGAAAGAGATCAAGAGACCCCTGGTGACTGATCTGAATGGCATTGATTTGATTTTAGCATGATGCATTTAGTTTCCATTGTTAAGAGAATACAGCAGATTCATTTATAGAATGAATCGTAACTGTAGTGCTGTGACACAACCTAGAGCCCTGCACAGCACACAGCCCTCACTCCAGTAAATAATTAATTTCAGCAAGATTACTGTGCACAGCTGGACTACTTCTAAGAAGGAAGCACTAGGGCTGAACCCCACAACTTCTACACTTGATATTCACAGAATCACTCCACTAATATATCACAGGGGCTGTGAGGTGAGGAGAGAAGGAAAGATGAAAAGGAAAATTTCTATCACCTTTAAGCTCATGAATAACCTTTTTCCAGCTCAAATAAACCAGGGAACATTCTTGTATAAGCAGGGTGTAGAAACAATAGGAGCATTGGTGCAAATATAAAGACAGGGTGAATTAGAGTCAGGTATTTATGCAACATAAGAGGTAGTCTTGGGATTAGAATAGAAAACACAAGGCTAGCTAACAAGTAACAAAACACAAGGTTAAGCACTGATAACACTGAATCTATTTTTTTTACTGAGAAAAACAGAGACAGGTTAGGACAATGGAGGCAGGAAAGACAGGAAAGTTTAACAAACTGACCCAGGCACTAGAGCATTTACAGAGCTATGTACACACATCAGCTTCCTTTAATATGCCAATAAACAGAAACTTTAGAAAAGCAAAAGTGCATCAAGTTTTACAGGATCAGCTCAGCACATCATTTGCTAATTGCCATAACCCCCAAGTCTGCCATTTAGATGTAGTCAGTGAAAAAATGGCTTTCCTTTTCCAAAGAAAGTGTTGCTGAATATTCCTGTTACACCAAGAAATAGGTAATGGAGGGACATTATGTACTCAGAGGTGCTTGCAATCAATTTATCTGAAGCTTAAACTAAAAGCTGAAGATTTTATTTTTTTTTTTTTGGACTTAAATATAAATAAAAATTTAAATAAAAGCCTCAAAAATTCAGAGGTAATTCAGATGAAACTCTCTCATGGCAGGGCAGCAGCTCTAGGTATTCTAGACTGAGAAATGCACTAAGGTACTTCTCTACTATGATTCAAACAATTCTCTCTTCTCATGTGTTAATTTTCCACTCCCTAGTTCCCTGACAAACATATAGTTGTGGCAACCTCATGGATCATCTCTACTATTGCAACCTGCAATCACTGAGAACCTAATCTATTACCATGTAGAGGAAGCAAAGAGTTTTTATTCAGTCTGTAAGCATTTCAGGGCATATAAAATCTGAATTGTTGAATCCTAGATTTCACCTGGAGCTTAATGTGAATTCATCATTAATCCCACATCTGTGCTACACAGTGGGCTTTGGAAAAAAAAAAAAAAAAAAAAAAAAAAAAAAAAAAAAAAAA
>WEIU01003301.1:0-26786 GCA_013389925.1 Aegithalos caudatus
GGAATGGCTGGAGCTGTGACAGGAGGTTGGGGTGGGATGTCAGGGTGAGATTTGACACCCAGAAGGTGTCCCGGCACTGAACAGGCTCCCCAGGGGGCCCCAAACATCAAAGACTCCTGCACGGGGTGGGATTCTTGGGTCAGGACTGGGCTCCGTCCTTGTGGGATGTTCTGTGATTCCGTCAGGTGGGGCTCGTGGAGGTGTGGGAAATGCAAGGGTTTGGCAAAAAAAAGGAGCACGTGGAAAGGGTGAAAATGCAAACAAGGAATGGAAAGGGAAAGGTGCTTCCCTTCCCAGGAGAGGTGGGAGTTGGGGGGAGCAAAATCCACACCTGGCAGGGAAGGGATGGGAGGGATGGGAGGGATGGAAAGGGTGAAAGGTATGGACTGGATGGAAGGGATGGAAGGGATGGAAGGGATGGAAAGAATGGAAGGGTGAAAGGTATGGAAGGGATGGAAGGGATGAAGGGATGAAGGGATGGAAAGGATGGGAGGGATGCAAAGCCTTTGGTCCTGCTCTGCACACCTGACTCCTCCTGAGCCCAGCCCCAGCTCCTGGGGCTCTCTCTCTCTCAGTCCCCCCTTCCCACACCATGGATAAATCACACTGGTAAACCACCACCTTTAAATGTCCTGGCATTGTGGGGCAGCAATTCCAGGACAGTGCTCAGGGCTGGAACTGGATCATTTTTAAGGTCCCTTCCCACCCAAGCCTTTCTCTGATTCTATAGAAAAAAAAACACAAACTCCAGCTCCTTTCCTACAGCACCCCCATCCCTCAGGTCCCAGGAGAGGACAGATCACACTGTGAGGCCTACAGTGCTGCAGACCCTTCCACAAAACCAAAATCAGATTAAATGGAGACCAGAAAAGGAAAAAAACCCAAAATCCAGCCCTTTCCTTAAATAAAGGCTTTGAAGACACTTGCAGATGCCGACACTTTCTCTGTCAGTGCCATCAAAGACCTGAACATCGCTGCTGGCACCACTGATGTCACATCCAGGGGACAGTCCCAGCTCCTTTGGTGCTCATGTTTCCCAGAGCAGTGGTGTCACCTCTAGTCCCACACCCTGGGCCACACCAGAGCATCCCAGCCCTCTCCACTGGGGAAAAAAACACTTCCATCCCCTGAATTCCCATCCTCTGCCTACCCTGGACTCCAATTCCTTTGTGGCTTTGGTCACCCAGCACTCGAGGCCCTGGGCAGCCAGGTCCCAAACAAGGACAGTGAAGGAATTTGGGATCTCTCGTCCCAATTTTGGGATCTCTCATCCCAATTTTGGGATTTCTTGTCCCAGTTTTGGGATGTCTCATTCAATTTTTGGATGTCACATCCCAATTTTGGGATCTCTCATGCCAACAGCCCCTGATTTTGGCTGGCTGATGGAAGAACCTGGCTCCACGATGAGTTTTAGCCATGAATCTTTGACCAGGTGTGATGAGAGTCACCTGGATGGATAATCAATATCAAACACACCAAAACCTAAAAGGACAGGGGGCCAAGGATCAAGCAATGGGAACGGGATGCTCCCAGCCCACTCAGGGAACGTTTCCTAAGGATCCCATGGGGAAGAGCTGCAGGAAATCCTCCCTCTCCCTCTGAACCTGCTGAGATACCTTCCCCCAGCTCCCGGCCTCGCAGTGAAACTGGAAAAGCTGGAGCCCGAGCCACAGGCAGGCAGAGATTCCATGCAGGGAGAGCCTTTGGGCAGGCGGAGCCCCGGGCAGGGGCGGGGAGCGGCAGCGCAGCACGGGCGGGGACCGTGCCAGGGGCACTCCCGGGCAAATCCCGGGGATGAAAACCCCTTCCAGGCCCGCCTTTCCTGGGTAACCAGGAGGCTGGAAGGAAAATCACACCGTGCTCCATCTCCAGGAGGAGCCTGGAGGGGGAATCTTCCAGGGCAGCCCCTGCACAGCCCTGCAGGTTCCTCTGCTCAGCACCCACGGGTGGAGCCCGGGATTGGCACTGTCCAGCCTCCCTCCTGCTCCAAAGTATCCCGGGATTGGAACTCTCCAGTCTCCCTCCTGCTCCAAAATATCCTGGGACTGGTACCATCCATCCTTTCTTCTGCTCCAAAATATCCCAGGATTGGCAGCATCCAGCCTCCCTCCTGCCCCAGAATATCCTGGGATTGGCACTGTCCAGCCTCCCTCCTGCTCCAAAATATCCCAGGATTGACACTGTCCATCCTCTCTCCTGCCCCAGAATATCCCAATATCCTGACATTGACACTTCCATCCACCCACCTTTCCCAGAATATCCCAGTATTCCCAGCTGGGCCTTCCCACAGGCTCCCAGCTGCCTCTGTGGAGCAGAAGCTGTTCCACCCCACACTGGAGATCCTTTCTCTCTCCCCTCCACGTGTTCAGACCGTGAAGTATCCCAAGAATTTGGACTTGGGAGCAGGGTGGTGAAAGCCCCAGCAGAGCCTGTGGGATGCAAATCCCCTCCCTTGTCCCTTGGGGTTGGAATTTGATGATCTTTAAGGTCCCTTTCTACCCAAACCATTCCATAACCCTGTGATTCCAAACAATCCCTGATCGTGGCACCAAATAAATCACTCAGGATTTTCCTGGATGTCTGCTCACCCTGCCAGGTGTGGGGTCCCATTGCTGCCCCAAATGCCAGCATCCTGGATCCTCCCCTCCCAGATTTCCACCCACACAAGCAGCTCAGTGTTTGGGAATGAGCCTGGATTGTCTTCTCCAGCAGAGAGAGAAAATCCCAAACCCCTGGACACCAGCCCCAGCCACTCCTGCCCTTCCAGAGGCACTCAGCCATGGGAAGGGGGTTCCTAAATCTCCAAAAGCAGGGAAATTAAAGCAGCTCAGAGCACTGAACTCCCACACCTCCCTTTTTCCCTGCTCCAGGATCATCCCAACCTGGACATGGATCAGAAGCAAAAGAGAGAAACTGGCCCAGGGAGCTTTTGCTGAGCAGGAAGCCTGAGCTCCCAGTTGCTTCCCAGGTGATTTGGGAGCTTGCACAGACCTGTCTGTGCCTCCTCAGCACCAACAGGAACACAGAAATCAGCTCCTGGTGGCAAACTGGAAAATTCCAGCCAAGTTTTGGGAGCCAAGCCCTTGGTGGGAGAGGTTCAGATCATGTGGGGGGGATCCAGGAGGGGTCACAGGAGATTGGGGGGGTGATGCCAACCCCAAATCCCTCCAGCAGCCACGTCTGGGCAGCCAAAGGAGCACAGCAGTGGCTGGGGGCCAAATTTCTTTAAGGAACAGCAGTTTATGGAAGTGTTTTCATGCCTAAATGCATCTTGAGCCCAGCTGGCTGTTGTTTATAGGATGGAGAACACGTTTTGTGAGCTTTCCAAAGAAAGGAAAAGGCTTAAGGGATATAGGTAATGTAAAAAAATAAAATCATTTATGTGCTGTCAAATCATCACCAGCATTCACCCAAAAGGCCATTGGTGGGGAGTTTGAAAGAGTTGAGATAAGTTTGAAAGAATTATTGATAACCAGAATTATTACACCTCATGGCCAGCTGAGAGGAAGAGGGTAAAATGAGGAATTAAAATGACCTTAGCTGTTGTATAAATAATTAGGACAGGCAGCTGCTCTCAGGAATGATTTCCAATACCATTTATGAGGAGAATGCATCTATAAAACACACAAAATACACATTTTCCCCTCCACCATCTTAATGCCAGCCTTTACTCCTTGCAAATTTATAAACACAATTTCACCTCTGCCATTAATTCAATTTTTATCAATTGTTCTGTGCCTAAATGAGATCCCAAATCCCAATCCTCATTTATAATCTCACCTGCTGGCCTGGGAAGGATTGCTCCCAAATCCAGCTTTAAAAAAAGTCAAGGATTTAGCCCTGAAGAGACATTTTGGATGGAGAGGCTTGGCAAATGAAACTCTCCATTTATCCACAGAGGAAACTTCACATCTGGAATCCCAGAGCTCGACACTGCCCCAGACTCAGAGCTCTGGGTGGTCTTTAATTTGAACAAGGAGCTCAGTGCATTATCCAGGGCTGTTCACACCCATTGCCATCCAACATTCTCCCCAAAACCTTCCTGAAAATGCTGTTTTCAATCCCAAATCCACATTTTAGAGGATGGTGATGGGCAGCCCATCAGCACTGACAGCAGGATAGCCCCGTTTTTCAGGTAGAACAGATAATTAATGCTCTAATTAGAACCCAGACATGATGAAAACATTCAACTCCCAAACAGCAAAAAAAACACCCCCCATTAAACCAAAAAGAAAACCCCTAAGTAAAACTCTTTCAAGAGTTAAATTACCCCCCAAAAAAGACAAATCACAACACACAGAAATACAAATCCCACCCCCCCCGAGGCTCAGCACCTGTTTGGGCTTTGCAGGCCCAAAAAAGCAGGAGCTGGGCAGCCAATTCTCCCAAATCCCCGCTGCTCCAGAGGGAATTCCAATCTGATTTTTTGCCATGAGGTGGCACCAGGACCAGCCCCATCCGTGGGAAGGGCAGGCAGCACAAGGTGGGGTTTGTTTTTGTGCATGTGGGGATGTTTCACAGCTCTGTTTAAGAGAGGAAATAGCTTTATAAAGGGAACAGACTTTCCACTCCTCCTCTTTTTCCAGCCTCCTTGCCTCCTCTCCAGCCCCACAGTAACCAGGCCAAGCCTTGGATGTGTTTGAGCCATCCCCAGCCATGAAATTCAGGATAAATTCCCTGGTGCTGCCTGGTGGGGAGGCTGAACTCAGCTGCCCTTCCCCTCCCCAGTGCCAGCCTGGGGGACAGGGAGGAGCTGCCATTCCCTGCTCACACCCTGAATTCCCCTTCTCCTTCTGACCTGCAGGCTCAGGCTAAACCCAGATAATCTGTCTGGACTCCAGGAGATAATCCCTGGAGTTGTGTGAAACCAACAGCAGGGAGCTGGCACTTCCCTCTCATCTCCAAACACTGAAGAGGTCCCTAAACACCCCCTGACCCCACAGGGGCTGCACTGAACACCACAAAGTTCATTTTCCAGCTCCAGTTTGTCCATCACAATCGTGACTGGAGATTAAAGGTCACAAATTTAAGGAGTCAAATCACTCAGAGGTTCAGCTTGGGTGCCTGATCCCCAAATTTTCCTCTGCATCCACATCCTGATTTATAAGAGATGTTTTCAGAATAAGAAAAATGAGATAAGGTAGGGCAAGGCCTGTCTGGAATTAAATCTGGTCAAGAGCAGCAAAAAGAGCTTCTTCAAATACATCAATAACCAAAGAAAAACTAATTAAAATGTTCACCCAAGCACACCCCAAATCACCATCATTTTGGGATTATTCCCAGATCTAGGAATGGATTAAAACATCCCAAGATATTTTGGTTGCATCATCCTGTAGTTGCCCTTTAAAAAAACCCCATAAATCAACTTAATGCCTACAGATTTCCCTCTAGCAAACCATTTTCATCCCCATTTCTCTGTCTCTAATATTCCTGTCAATTAACAACTGCACAGAACTTCCAAGCAGCTCTTTCCATGCCTAAATTTTGTGGCAAAAACAAAAAACAAGGCCCATTGTGTAGGTTCCCCTTTGATTTCCCAGGATTACAGGTTCATTCCACCCTTCCATTTGTTGGCTTTTCCTCCCCTGGTTCAGAAATGAGGAGAATCCAGGGAGCTGTGAGCACCACCCAGCCGTGCTGAAGCACTCCAGACAGAAGCCACACTCTTCCCAAGGCTGAGCTGCTCCCTAAATACAGAAAGGAAAAACAAAATCCCATCATTTTTGGGGATGAATCACTGGAGGAATCCAATCCAGCTCAGGGTGGGCTCTGCCCTGACTCATTTTTGTTTCTCAGCCCAGAGTTTCCAGTCAGGCACCTTTGGACACATCACCTTTCCACAAATCCCCATTCCCTCCTCTCCCCACAGAGTTTTCCACTTTGGGGAGCTCTGGGAAGAGCCAGGACCAGGTCCCAAGTCAGGGACATTTTTCCCTGGGCACACAGAGCTCATCCACCCACACTGACCCAAAACAGCTCCTCAGGTCACCCCTGCCAGCTCTGCCTTTCATTCCAGCTGGAATTTTGTGTTCCAGCACCCAAAATCCACTATTTCAGCTGGGATTTCATTATCCAGCACCTCCATATCCATTATTTCAGCTGGGATTCCAGCGTTCATCACCCATTATCCATTATTCCAGCTGGAATTTCATTATCCAGCACCCACATCCATTATTTCTCCTTCCAAGCCCATCCACACTCCAAAGCCTGGGCTTACCTCAGACCTGTCCTAAGCCCTCTGATAACTCCAGACTTTCCCTTCCCACAGAGGCAGAGCCCCTGTGGGCCAGCAGAGCCTTTGCCAGCCCATCCCACCTCCCATCCCTGTGGTTCCCCATTTCTGGGTGCTTTTCCCCCTTTTCCTGCCTTTCCCTTACCTGTCCCCCAGCTCGTTTTTCCCCTTGGCCAGGCTTCCCCGTGGCTCTGTGTCC
Organism: Aegithalos caudatus; assembly: GCA_013389925.1. Taxonomy (NCBI): domain Eukaryota; kingdom Metazoa; phylum Chordata; class Aves; order Passeriformes; family Aegithalidae; genus Aegithalos; species Aegithalos caudatus. Next base: position 6,432 of record WEIU01003301.1, read on the forward strand.
ATAAATCAGGAGGCCAGGGGGGTTTGTGTTTCACAGAGGCCACGGGGCTTCCATGAATTAAGTTTTGTTTGAACTGGAGGATCGTTTTAGTAAACCAAACAAACTCCTTGACCTGACTTGTACTGCAGCAGAACAAGCCCAGAAAGAGCTCCTGGCTGCAGCAGGAAGGGATTCTGTTAAAAAAAAGTCAAGTGAAACAGCTTCTTGTGGCACTGCTGAGGGAATGGAAGGTCTGAGGAGACACCCTCAGCTCAGACATTCTCCTGGGTCCAAATCTGATCTCTGTGAGGGCTCTTTATACAATCCTGGCAGCCCTTAAATTGCCACTTTGCACTTTAAGATGCTTTTCTTGGTGTCATGTTTGGTCCCACTGAGCAGTTTTTCCTCTCCTTTGGGTCCCTGGCCTCAGCAGCAGAATTATATGAGTATTTTTTATTATGTTTTAGCCAGTTAAGATGCTCAGCTGATTTAATTTGGTTCCATCAAAGGCCATGAGGCTTCGGCTGTTTCTCACAGCACCTCTGCCCCCATCCCTTCCCTTAAAAATCCAACTCTTCATCACCAAACATGACAGATTTCACTGCCAGGGTGACCATAAATCCTACTGCTAACTGAACTTTCACTCTGCAGCCTCCAAGACCCACAGAAAATCCAATCCCTTTTCCAGCAATGCTTTTCCATTCGATTCATCCCCAGCTCCTGCAGAGCCCTCACTTGATGGGAGCTCCATACATGGGGCTCAGCTCCTGCCACATCCAACCCAAGAGAGAAATTCTGGGACTCTGCCCCAGTTCTGTGCTCAGCTCTTCACTCAAGGGATATTTCAGCACATATCCCACTTTTCTTTTATTTTTTTAAATTTTATTTTTCTTTTCTAAGGAGCTGTGTGTTTTAAAAAGCCGGACGGGGAGCTCCAGCTGAAAGGATTCAATTGACAAAGGTCAGCAGCAAACATGACTAATCCATTATGCTGTTAAACAACTCAACATGCAGGGGTTAATCAATGCTAGCCCAAGGTCTAATCCCTCTTTCTGCTAAATAACTCACTGAAAACAAACTCTGCCTGCTAATGTCCTGCAAAGGAAGATAAATGCACGCCAGGCTCGAGGAGGTTCAGTTTTCAGGGCTCTCAGCTCCTCCAAAGCCTGACTACTGTCAGCCTGGCCAGATGTTATTCCCATCCTTGCAAGGAGAGGGATTAGGGGAAGGTTTGGTGGCATCCTGCCAGCTTAAAGAAAAATCATTCAGAGTTCTGGATTGTTCCCCAAGCTGGGTTAGCAGGGCTGCCCTGCACAGACAAAGCCAGGCCCTATTCCCAGGGGATATTCCCTATTCCTGTGCCTATTCCAGCCCCCTCCCTATTTATAGCCCTGATTTGGGCTTTTCCAGGATGGTAACTTCATGCTGCTCATAAATCTCCCCCTGCAAACTGGTATTTGCAGGTCAGCAAGGAGAGGAAGCCAGCGACCCAAACTGCTGAGCTCGTGCAGAAACCCTGCACAGACCCTGAAATGCAATTAGGGGCAATCCAAGAGCTCCCTTGTGGTGTCTCTCCTGTGGGAAGGGTTTGCTCCATGGGCTGCAGGAGGTTTTTGGGGATGTGGGCAGAAGGTGACAGCATTTCCTTCCCCAGGGACAGAGCTCCTGGCACCACCTGGGCCTGGCAAATCCCATCACAGGCATCACGGCAGTGTGGGTTTTCCTTGCATTTCTCACACCTCTGGGATGGCATTTTCCCCTCCAAAGGGAGCAGAAGCTTTCCTTTGACATTTAAAGATGTTGGTAGGAGACTAATCCTAGTTTAGGCTCCACACTATTGGAAATACAAAAGTGAATTTGTCTTTAAATCCTTCTCTGTCCCGCTGATTTTAGGGCGACCTCGCAAAACCTCCTTGCAATAAATGGCCTTACACAGAATTCCTGCAGGTGATTCCAGCTTTTAACAAATTCCACAAGTAGGGGTTGATTCTCTGGCTGCAGAGACCCAGATGCCACATTTTCCTTTTTTTTTCCTGGCCGTGCTTCCAGCACCAATAAGTCAGGAAAGCCTTCAGGCTGTGCCCATCCTCGTGTTTGTTACACCCAGCGCTGCATCACTGCAGCAAAACAGCTTTTACTCCAAATTCCTCACTGGGACACAGCAACAGCCTCTTTATGCTTCGAAATTATGCTCAATTCCCGAGGAAAAAATGATCAAAACAAACCATTTTCTCAGCTGCTTCCACTGCAAGGCCCCCCTCAACTTCCAAATAATTTCACTTTTCATCAGGGCTCTCTCTCCTGGGTAACCTGCAGGAGGGTTGCTGCTGGGTTTAGCACCCAAGAAACCTCACTCTTCTTCTAATCTGATTTTTTTTTTTTTTTTTAATACATCCTTGGGAATTTTAAAGTCCACGGAGTGGCTCTGTGGGGAATTCGCTGCTTCTTCCCCTCTGAGCTCTCCAGAACCACCTCAGTCTGATACACCGGAGCCACCCCATGGGAAACTGGGATTCCAAAGCAGAGTGAGTCTAAAATAAACTCTTTAAACCTAAAAAAAAAAAATTCAAGTCTCCTCTGAAAGACCCCAGGACAGAGCAGGAGGCAGCAAATGTGGAAAGCAGATGTGGGAGGGGAGGAAATCGGGTTTGCAGGAGACGAGGAAAGGAAGCGTGGAGCCCGCGGGAGCAGCACCTGTCCTGCTGCATCCCGGGGTTTTCCACAAAAAAAAAAAAAAAAAAGAAAAAAAAAGCCTCTGGAGCAAGGGCAGGCACTCCAAGCAGGCAGCCCTGTCCCAGAACCTCTGCTGATTTGTCTCCAGGCAGCAGGAAGCAGTCTAGCCTGGGAGATACCAGCACAGGGAACTGGGATGAGAACTTCCAGCAATGAGATGTGCAGGATTGCTGCCTGGAGTGGGGGCTGGCCATGAAAACCCAGGCAAAAAGCATCTCACCGAGCCACTGGCATGGGGAAAAAACTGAAAATGCTTCCACTGACTTTCAGTGGATCAATCCCTGAAGCTGAGCAGCAGTTCCTGCGCTGGCTGCAGGAGTTGTGTTGAAAAAAGCCCTGAATTTGGGTATTTTAAGCTGCAGAACTGATCCAGAGCACAGATTTACACCTGCCCCCCCCCCCACCTCCTGCTCTGCCAGAGAAGAGAAATGAGAAGTTTCCACAAGGTTCAGTCCCAGAGAAGCAGAGCTTGCCAACCCCAAAGGAAGCAAACATGTCAAAATCGTTCTCAGACAGCTCTGAAAAATATCCTGCAATTCCTCCACCTGTGGCTTTTCACTTGATCCAATCCAAGGCAGCACAGAGGGAAAAACTCAGAAGTGGCTTTTGGATTTTTTTTCAGGCATGGAGAGCTTTAATTCAGTGCTAATTTTGGGGTGCAGGATTTGAGTGCCTGGGCTGTGTTGGGTTGAAATGGCTCAGTCACATCTTACAAAATTTAGGGGTTTTTGGCACATTTTGTGGTAGCTGAGCTGTGTTTTAGTGTGAGGAACATCCCAGACGTGCTGGTCCAACATTTCCCACCATTCTGGGCCCCTCCAGCACCTGCATTTTTGCATCTCCCAGTGAACAAGTAAAAACCTCTGGATCCTTGTGCTCCTCGAGCACAGCCTGAGCAAATTCCTCACCCAGGCTGGAAACCAATCCACCAAAACCCCAGCCTGTGGTGCCCTGTAAAATCATGGTAAATCCTGATAAAATCAGGCATTCCCCTCTGGAATCCCAAAGCAGCTCTCCCAAAATCCCAGCAGTGATTCCATTTGCTCATTTTTCCCTGTGATTCATTCTGCAAGCCCCATCACCCCCTGGGACAGGACAGAAAGGTGGCTTTGATCTGCTGCCAGCATCTGATAAGCAACATCCGTGCCTTCCTCACCATTTCCACTCACTGAAATCCCAGGAGTACAGCAGGAGGGTATTTTGTAACAAATAATATAACTACAACTATAACTATAACTATAACTATAACTATAACTATAACTATAACTATAACTATAACTATAACTATAACTATAACAACTATAACTATAACTATAAATGTAAATGTAAATGTAAATGTAAATGTAAATGTAAATATAAATAGTATAAATATGAATTTAAGTATAAATGTAAGTATACATATATACATATATATGCATATACATATAAATATATATATGTTATAATTTTAATATTAAATATAAATAATAAACAAATAAAGAGTCACCAAGCACTTCAGTTCACAGCAGAATTTCAGTTTAATAGCAGGGCTGAGAGCAACATTTGCTGTTCAAAATGTTCCATTCAGTGGGGCTAAAGTTGCTTCACCTTCAGATCTTTGCAAAGAGTGAGGAAATTCAGGCCCCAAAACAAAACTCTGATGGGAATTATGCAAACAACAGAGCAGAATCAGCAGCAAGGATAAAAATACATCTGGATTCAAGCACAAAGAGTTTGGGGTGAAGTTGGAGCCATGTGCACAAAGCCCCTGGGGCAGGTTTATTCCCAGGATTTACCCCAGGAGCTGTGGAAAGTGCTGAGTGATGGGAGCACAGGCACTGAGAGCTGGTCCTGAGGAGCAGAGGGAGGAGCCCAGCATCCCACAGATCTGTCTCAGGGATTTCATCTGGATGTGGAGCTCTCCATGCCCATGGAGCCCCTCAGAGCCTCTCTCACTGATTTCCCAGCTGGAATTGGGGGCAAACCCTTCTCAGCTCTCTCCTCATGGCTCTGCCCCCAGCCAGGAGCTCTCCCTGATGCCCTGGGGAGGCTGAGCTGGAACAGAGACTGCACAGAGCTGGAGAATAAAGCAGATTTTTATTAAAAGGCCTTTAAGGACACACCTTGGGCAGGACAAGAGCCTGGGCAGGGCTGCACCCAAGGTGGACCCAAAATGGACCCAAAATGGACACAAAATGGACAAAAAAATGGACACAAAATGATCACAAAATGGATGAACGGTCTCAGGTCTCACACTTTGATCAGTTTGGGTCCATTTGCACCTTGGGGTTGAATTGTCCCATTCCAGCTCCAGGCTGGGANCCTTCCCTGCCAAGGCTCCATCCTTCCCTCCCCACCCCAGCACTCATCCCCATTCCTCCTGCCCAGGAAAGGTTCCCCAAAGCAGGCAGAGCATTCCCAGCTCTGTGCTGAAGCCAAATGGCAATTACCAGGCTGAGTTCAGCCTGGCAGCCCCTGCCATGCCTGCAGTTAATATTATTACTTCCAACAGCAGCTCTCTTGTTCCCCAAACGCTCTGCTGGCACCAAAACCCTGGGGAGGAGGAGGAGAGCTGCTCTCCGTAGCATCACTCCCATTAAAGCTCAGGAATATGAGCAGGAGATAATCTGTGCCCTTTGTTAGCAGTAGGAGGGGCTGAAAACTCTGGAATTTGGTAATTCCGTGAGCATCTCTCCCCAGCAGCGCTGTCACAGCCTTTCCTGGGCACTCAGCATTTGTTTGTTCCCCAAAAAACCCAGGACTTTCCCCAGTGTCCCCCCCTTTTCCAGCTGTCACAGCGACTGCAGCAGCTTTTGGGGCCAAGCAGAAATTCAGGAACACATCTGTGCCAAGGGAACAGCAGCAACACCACCCCTGGTGCCACAGACCCTGGAATAAATCAGATTTGTCATCTTGTCATGGCTCTGCCTCGTGGCACTGTCTCCTCTCAGTGCTTTGGAAGTGTCTCTTCCCTGGATTTAGTCTGGAAAAATCCCCATATTCAGAGGTGAGAGACAAGGCTCCTGCCACACTTCAGGCAAAGGTGGAAAGATGAGGAGAGTGCCATAAAAAATGTTTTTCTCCGGAGCTTGTTAAAATCCTACATGAAAACTTGGAACTTCTGGAGAGCAGGCAGCATGAATATGGATTGAAAAAAAAACCCAACAAATATTTCTGTTTTACATCCATGGAAAAGCCAAACATGAGCATTTTCAGGATATTTAGGAAGGTTTAATTAATTTTTTTTCCGAGGGAAAAACAGCACAGCACATCAACCTCCTCCAAGAACTGAATTACTCCTGGCTTTGCCATTTCCATCACTGATCCTTCCAGAGGTTTGACAACAACACAGCTCCAGCTGACAGCACACAAGGGGAAGAGCCAGGGCCAGGCTCAATCCCACCCTGTGGAATATACCCCAGCCCCTTCCCTGCCTTCCAGAGGGATCCAAGATATTTGCATTTCTCACAGCTTTTGACTCAAGGAGAGAAAAAGGGAATTTTTGCCTTGCCAAACACATCCTGCAGCTCCAAGGCACCATAATGGATCCAGCAGCCCTCTGAGGTATCCTATGGAAAAAGCTCCAGGCTCTTGGACAAAGCTCCCTTTTTCCCCTTGTTAGAGCTGGGATGGACACAGGGAACAGCTGGGATGTTGTTTGGGTTTTGAACCAGAGCAATCCATTTAATGAAATGGGAAATTTATGAGCTGCTCAGCCTTAGGGATGGTTAAGTGAAGGGATTCTGGGATCCAGAGGGATCTCAGTAATGGAAAATTTGTCTTCTCCAGGATCTGTAAGCTGCAAGGAAGAAACCCTGAGCACCTCAGGGATTGATGTTCCACAAGTGGCACCAGGAGACAGAGGTGACATCCCAGTGACCTGGAATATCCCACTGCCAGCCTTCCCACCACACTCCACAGCTGGGATTTGCATTTCTTCAGGGCTTTTATTTCCCTCCAACTGCCTCCAGCAGAAGGCAGAAGAACTCCTGGAGTTCTGGGGATCAAAGCTGCAGCCCCAAGCCCAATTTCAGCTCAGAGATTGTAAATCCATGAGCAAAATCACTCCCACAATGGGAAAAGCTGCCGTGCTTGGGATGCAGCACAGGTCTCCAAGGCCTTGGGAATGGGGGATGAGCAGTGCCTCCCTCCCTTCCCCCTCAAAATAAAGGTCCCACAAACCTTGGAGAAACAAATCCCACGGTAATGCTGCAAGAATGGAATACCTGGCATTGGCAAGGAGCTGCCCTGAGGCTGAGAGTGAGACAGAAACCAGCCTGCTCCCAAAATGCCAGGGCAGGAAATCCATCCCAGGAGGCAACAGACGGAGCTTCTGCTACTGTAAATAGACCTTTTCATTCTTCTGGAGGGTTTGGAGGCCAAAAGGCTGTCCCAGCGTGCTGGAAAGTGTAAGTCAGTGTCTCAGCTCTCTGCAGAGCAGGAACATTCAGGGCAGGACAGATGGATTCGTTCTTCCAGGGAGCTGGCAGGGCAGGGAGGACACGCATCCCAAATCCCCTCACACAGCATGGAAAGAGCTGACACGGAGGGAACAGAGGTCCCTCGTGCCTCTCTTGGCTGAACTCTACAAGGTGACACATTTGTAGGCTGGGATGGGGATTAAAGATGTTTTTTCAAACCCTGCTTTTGCCTTTTCCCTTCATTTCCAGAGCTGGGAGGTCCATACCTTGCTGCAGGGGGTGGCACAGGGTTTGTCCCGGGCAGGAAATGATTTAGGGGAGCTTTTCAGAAGGAAAATGTTCCTTTTGCCTTCATTCCCAGGCTGGGAGCCCTCCCCAGCTGCTGCAGCACCCTCTGAAGGAGGAGCTGATCCAAACACCCCAGGCAGAAGGATTCACTCTACAGAGGAGTTTCCTGAGGAAATCCCAGTTTCAGGAGAGGAAGGCAGCACCCATCACTCTACCATGGGGCAGAGCCTGGCTGGAGCAGCTGTGAGCAGAAAGAAGGAGGATTCTCTCCTTTAAAAAAATCCCTGACCCCTTCCAGTTGCTCTGGCAAGTGCTGAGGGCAGGATTTGCATTTTGGGGCCAGCCCCTGCAGCCAGACGTGCTCCTGAGCTGATGTTTGTGCTTGTTTCGCTCTGCCACGCTCACAGCCAAACCCACCACGTCTCTGCAGCACAATGCATTATCAGTAATTTATTTATTTAAAATAAATAGTGGGAAATAACTCTTCAGGGAGAGGTAGAAACTTTAATTTAGCGGTGCAGAGGCTTGGCTGCTCCAGCTGGAAATTCCTGGAGTAATGAGGATGAGGTAATTCTGACGTAGGTGAGAGGGGAAGGTGGAGTTTGTCCTTGCAGGAGGGTTCAGGGCCTCCCTGGCACCTGAGGCTTCACCTCTGGCTGTGCTGCAGCTGCAGCAAACCCTGCAATGATCCCATCCCATCCCATCCCATCCCATCCCATCCCATCCCCCCCCCTCCCCTCCCANCCCATCCCATCCCATCCCATCCCATCCCATCCCATCCCATCCCAGTGTTTCCCACTGGAGCCCATCCCTCAGGATGGTGATCCCTGATCCCTGGGAGGGCAGGGCTTAGCCCTGGTGGCACAGGGACTCTCAGAGTCCTCCCCAGGAGGAGGAGGAGGGCACCCAGCACCTGGGTGCTTTTCCTGGGATGTTGATTGCTGGGAGAGCAGCCCTTGGGTCAGGGCTTTGGGTCTGGATTCCATCTCAGCTCTGCTGCCTGTTCTTCACAGGACCTTTGGCAGACCCTTCCATTGCTCCCTGCCTGGGCTGCTCTAAAAATGAGCAAATTCCTCTTTTCTAGCACCCCTTATCTCCTCTGGGTAACTCCCCCCCAGTTCTGCTCTGGCAGCTCCCTCTGACCCTGCTGGGAATCCACAAGGAACCCCTAAATTCCCCTCAATAAAGGACATGGATCAGATGGATCAGTGGCAGGTGAAGCTGCATGGGAAGCACCACTGTTGTGTTTTATCTTTTTTTATTTTTTTGGTTAGGATTGGGATTAAACTGATGAGATGGTATTTTTTGTTTGGACTCAGATGTTTAATAATTTTTATTTACATTACAGTCTCACAAACTGTGAGTTCTACAGCCCTTTAAGATAACAAACTAAAAATGAAGCCTTATCTCTCCCTCTACAAGGCCTGTTAAGGATAAACTGTCCAATTAAGAAATGACACTTAAATTATTTTAACTTTTAACCCAACAATCACTACCCATGGCCCACAATGCAGACTTTTCTATCCAATTACAAAACACCACCCAGACCCAGGAAAAAGAAGGTGAAGGTTTGCCCTCAGCCTGTTCAGCCCCAGCAGGATTTTGGTGTCTGCTGTGACAAAAAATAACAACATTCCCTAAAATCAGCCCCCTGTCTGCAGGCTGTGCCCAGGGCAGGTCCCTGCTGGGAGTGCAGGGTGCAGCCAGAGCTGGGGCTTGTCTGCTGCTTCCTCAGCAAAGACAGCATTTCCATCCCATGCTTCAGCAGGGAAATGCCATTCCTGCTCACTCCAATTTGGGAGCAGCTAAATAAGAAGTAACTCGAGTGAGGATAATTGCTGGCTGGTAAATAGAGGAGGCAGAGCCATTCCAGCAGACAGTGCCTTTACAAATTGAGCCCTTCATGGTTGTTATGTGATGATTTTATGGGGACTTCCCATTTTCAGCCGGGTTTTGTGCAAAACCAGAGTAAAACCTCCCCAGGAGAAGATCCAAGCACACCTTGGCTCCTCACAGGTACCCAGTGCCAGCCTGAGAGCAGCACCTTCCCTGTGGCACCTCTCAGGATGAGCAGGAAAAGTGAAAATCCCATCCCAGGCAGGGCTGGATCAGGGCTCAGCCTGGCAGAATCACTTTGGAAATGATTTTTGTGCTGCTTTATCCTCACTTGTTCATGGCCAGCTGGAGGAAAAGAGCTGCCTGGGGTTAAATCTGACAAAGCAGCACAAATTCCCCCAGCCTGGGGTGCTGGGGAAGGGTTTTCTTGTTAGCCTGGAAAGGTGGAGATAGAGACAGCCAGAAAATTCTGGGATTGGGAAAGAAACCCTGCACAGGGTCTGCAGTGCTAAGAGAAGGTTGGATGCAGCTGGGACACCCAGAGCAGGAATTCCTGCCCAGGATTTGGGATTGGTGGAGTCCAAACTGGGATCATGGAGCATTCCCAGGTGTCAGTCAGGTCCAGGGAGGTGCTGGCATGGGAGAAGACATTCTTCTTCCCTTTAGCAATTGGGGTTGCATTGGAATGTTTCTCCAGGATGCAGCACCCAGAGAGCTCCTCCTGGCATTTTGTGCACCCAAAAAAAATTTTTTTAGGGGAGCTCCTCAATGTCAGGTCCCTGAGTGCCACTCTGTGGCTGGGAGTGTCCAGAATGGATTTAATGACCAAGCAGAGGAAGGGAAACCTGAGAAACCCCTACCCCAGGACCAACTCTGTGTGTGGAATTTGCTCTCCTTTAAGTGGATTTCTTGTTCCTGTGGGATTCCTCTTCTGTGCCAACCAACCTTGAAACAGGATTGAAGCAGAAGGGGCTGTTCCAGCCAACGACCTTAAAAAATCAGTGACATCTAATTCACTCCTCCAGGAAGGTTTTTGGAGCCCTGGCATCTGGAAGGAGCTGTAAAAATCCATCTCCTGCTCTATAACCCCTGTCAGTGCACGAGTTAATTGCCCATCAATATGCCAGGGTTTTATGGGGCAATTCCTTCTCCTGCACTCCAAGGAGCAGGCTGTGGAAGGAGAAAATATCAGAAAGTTTCTTTGTTGTTTTCTGGTTTATTTTAAGCCTTCCCTGAGCTGGTGTTTGCTTGTTTTCTCTGTGTTTTTAAAGCCCCCCTTGGTCCAGGTGGCATCCTGGTGCAATATTCAGCTTTGAAGGAGAAATGTGGCTGCTCTGGGGCTGAGGAGCTGCTGAAGGAATCAGGGACAGATGAAAAAAAAAAAAAACCAACAAAACTGCAACTGTGCTTCTTCAGAGGAAAAATAGTTCTTTTTTTATGTGCTCAAGTGCACCAGCACAAGCAGGCAGTGCTAGATTCTGATTTTGATTAATAGTTGGCTGGAGATAATCTGCAACTATTGGGGATTAGGGAAGCAGTCCTCTGACATGGAAATCTTGGAAGGGAAAATCTGCCTGCCAGCCAAAAAGCTCCAGCACCAGCCCAGGAGCAAAACAAAAAAGCAAAACTGCTGTGGGCAGAGCTTCAGCTGGTGACAGCAGTGCTGGCACCTCTGGAGCTCTGTGACATCCATGGGCTCGGGAATTCTGAGGGCTGGTGGGACTGGAAGCAGGCAAGGTCAGCTGCTGTCTCCTCCTGCTGTTCTGAGGGGATTTGAAATGAATTTATTCACGTTAAAGGTTAAAAAAAAAATCCCCAGCAGTGCCCCCCAGGTCCCCTGTGCTGCTGGAGCTGCTGGAGAAGAGCCTGGGCTGTCCCCAGGGGATTCCCAATCCCACACAGGTGACATTGGACACACCAGGGAAAGCTGCAGGAGGGTTTGGTTACCTGCATCCATGGCTAAATCTCACTGGTATGGCCCTAAAACAGAAAGTGTCACATTGCATTGGACTGGGATCACTGGAAGCTGAACTGGGATCCCTGGAAGCTGAACTGGGACAAACTGAGTCTCCTGTTGTCCAAAACCCCACTGGGAGCTGGGGCAGAGGCCCCAAACCCCGTGGGAAATCCCTGTAGGGCAGAGCTGCCCTGAGCAAAGCATCTCCTCCCCTCTGGATTTCAATTCTCCGAGAGTTGTGGGTGCTTTTTATCCCTGGGGAATCACTTCCAAAGCTTAATTACCCTCCCTGCAAGGAAAGCATGGCCTATTTTCCCTTTTTATTTCCTGTAGATGTGTTTTGCAGGGAGGAGGAGGAGCTGGATCAGGTGCTGGGAAGATCATCAGGAATGTGCACAGAGCCAGGGCTGATTATTTCTTCCCTTTGATAGGAAAACAACTCTCTGAGGAATATTTAGGAGCTTTGCTCAGGTCTCTGGGAGCAGGGCTGACCTCAGCTGAGTGCATTCTCAGACAAAACAACTCAGCTGAAAACCACGTGGTTCTTCCCCAGCAAGAATTTGGACAATAATTTCCTGGCTGGGAGAAAGGTGATGCTGGTGTCTCTGTAAATAAATCAGCCAGGGGATGCATTTCTGCACAAATCCAGGCTGTGACAGCAGCAAGGTGCTTTCCCAATTTCAGGAATATAATCACCAGGAATCAGGAGTGAGGCTGGCTCCCACAACTGCAGAGTTTCTGGAGAAACCCACCAGTGTGTCCATAAATCTCCTCAAAGATGCACAGACACCTAAACACGTTTGTCTGGGGAAATCTCAAAGTGCTCTCAGGGAAATTCCCTTATTTGTCTTCATTTCTGAAAGATGTGTGTTATAAAGTCACAAATGATGGTTTCTCTGTTTCATTAGTGTGTGTTTGATGACAGAAAATAATTGTCATTATGATTTCAGACATTCATGGATTCAAGTTTAAGAAGAGATCCCTCACAGATTATTTTTTCTCCAGGCATTAAAGACCTCTGCTTTATGAATGTCTTCTAATAAACCAAGGACTGGATTTAATAGCAGAGGTTTCATAGATTTCTTAAAAATATTAGCCAATTATTGAAACCATACCTGCTGAAACACAGCAAATCTGTAAGGGGGATGTACCTACAGCCCAGCAAATCCTCAATAAATATTAATTTATTAGTTTCATTGAATATAAAAATAAATACTTACTTCATAACCTGGATTTGTAATCCAACACCCACCTTTCCCAGGACAGGAGGTTTTCCAGTGATCAAAGATCTGTTCTCCCATGTCAGAGGGGAAAGGATCTGCCCCCACATCCCAGTCTCAGAAATGAAATACCTTGTTCCATATCCCATCAGGAATTCTGGGACCCCTCTGGAGCATCCCTCTCACACCTTCCACTTGGACACCAGTTCAGTTCTGGTGCCAGAATGGGCACTGGCTGCTGCTTCTCCTCCCCAGCATCAGCACCAGGGATCTCCCTGTGGATCCCTCACTCCCAAGTGCCATCCCAAGGGAATTCCTGGCTCTGGATACCCCAGACTCTGTCCTGACCTGCACAGAGAGGAAAAGACAATAAAATAAATTCAGCAGCATCACCAGAGCCAGGCAGAGGGGAACAGGAGCTGGATCTGCTGGGGGCTGGATCATCCCACTCCTCTCCTGAGCATCCCTGACAGCTCCTGAGCATCCCTGACAGCTCCTGAACATCCCTGACAGCTCCTGAACATCCCTGACCTGCTCCTCAGCCTTGGCTGCTTCCCTGCAAAATATCCCACAAACCCAAACCCCATTCCCGCTTTTCCCATCCCTGATGTCACAGCTGAGAGGTTTCCCAGAGGTGAGGCCCTGGCAGGGAATATTCCAAGCCTTTGGATGGAGCAGGATTGGCTGGAGGGGTCCTGGCTCCTCAGAGCAGAGCCAGGCCCTGGATTTTGGGAGTCAATCCCCACCCTGAGCCTGGAATTCCTGTGGTGCACACAGGTTTGTGTTGGCCTCCTGCACGTGAGCTGCCAGGGCCAAGGCAAACAGAGGGGGAGAAGTGATTCCAGTTGTTGGGTGCATTAAAGGCACTGCCACTTCCAGGGAAAACAGGGGAGGTGGGATATGGCTTTTTCCTTTTGTGTGGCAGAGCACAGGGATTTAGTATTTTTCCAGCTCTGGCACAAAGCATCACTTGTGAGCTCTGCTCAGGGGTACAGAGGATAAAAGGGAGCAGCAGAGCTGAGGCACACGTGGGTGCAGCCTCCAGGAGAGGAGTGAGAGGTGAATTCATGGCAAACCCTCTGGATTGGCAGAGGAAAGGCTGCTCCTGGTGCTGGGAGCTTGGCACAGCACTGCTGCAGAGCTCCCCATGCTCTGTGCATCAGCAGAGCTCAGCCAGGCTGGGAATATCCCAGAGACTTTTGTACCTGTGGCAGCATCACCAGAGGGGCTCCAGAGCCTTCTTCCTTCTTTCCCTTGGGAATTTCAGCAGGTTCTAACAACACCAGCATGCTCAACCCAGCAGTGACTCCAACTGCTGCCCTGTCCCAGACCCTGGATTCTCTGCAGAATTAATTTTGCCACTCAAACCCCTCCTGCACTCAGGCTGTGCCGTGTTTGCAGCACCAGTGGCCACTGGCAGGTGGGGGGCAGCTGCCCAGGCCCTGCTGGCACCTGGGGGCAGGTGTGGGGAAGGAAAACTCTCCAAATCCAGCAGGTTCCTGCCTGTCCTGCTCCTCCCAAGGCTGTCTGAAGGCATTAACAGCAACACTCAGCTCCTCCACTGCCTCGCAGCCTCCTCCTCCTTCCAGCTCATTTGCATCTCCCAAGTGGATCTCACGCTGCAGCAATTACTTAGCAAAAAAGGAGGACACTAATTAAAAGGCTCATTAATGGGGTTACTGCAAGAACCACTTAAGGCAGAGATCTCCCTTTGAGGCAGAACAAACAGGGAAGTGGCCTGGGAGTACTGAGGTTGTCCCTGACCTTCCAGGAAGGGATTCCATGGTGGGGTTTGCCTGGTGAGATCTGGGATCCCCTGTGAGTGCTGGTGACCCCAGGAACAAAGCTGAGGCTGCTGTGAAATTCAATTACAGCTTCGTGCAGGCCCTCAGTGCTGGAATTTGAAATATCAGCATAAAGTGCTTGAGCCTGGGGTAGATCACATGGGTTTGAGCTGGGAGTGCTGCTGGGTCCATCTCCAGCCCAGCAATCCAACCCCAGCTGCTGCCAGGGGAGGAGCAAGGATCACCCCAAACCCTGTGCTAAAAACCAGGGAGATGGCTGAAAACACCACTAAAACATCGAGCACCTCTGGAGAGGGGAAGAAAAGGCAAAAAAAAAAAGCTCTCCATGAAGTCCTGCTGCCTTGAGGAGAATCCTGGTGGCCTCAGTGGGGAAGCTGGGCATGGGCCAGATCCCAGAGGATGCTCCCTCAGGGCAGGGATTGCACAGGGCCACTCCTGGAGCGAGGCAGCAGCAGGAGGACGCTGGGAAGGAGTGCAGGAAGGGACACAGCTGGCACAGTCCCCTGCAGGCTGACACATTTTCCATCCAGAAGGGCCAGGATCCAGTGGCCAGACGGCGCTGCCTGCACGGAGCTGGGAGCAGAGGAGAAAATCGCCCCGAGGTTCAGGAGAAGGTCAAGTTTCTGGAGCTCTCTCTGGCATGGGCTGTCCAGTGGTGCCTCCAAGGGAGCCAGGAACATGTGCTGGAGCTTAAGTGGAGGAGACAAGCCCTAATCCTACCACAACCTGCAAAAAAGTCACACGGATGTAAAAGCACATCCCCACAAATGAGCTCCTTGCTGAGGTTGTTCCCTTGTCTTTGTGCCACCACAGGCTGACCCTTCCTTGAGATTCCTCAAAGGTTGGGAGCTGGAAAATGGAAAGACAGGAAAGAAATAAAGCTTGCATGGGAAAAGAGAAAACGAGGATGTCCTGACCCTTCCCAGGCATGATTTGTCCTGTTAGGTTTGGTTGGTGCTGCTATTTTTATTTGCATGGCTTCCAATTGCTTTCTCATTCATGAAAAACATGTGCTCCCTCCTCGGTTCAGGGAGCAGGGGAAGTGGTGGGAGAAATCCATCAGCTCTGTGTGCTCCCATCCCTGCTGACAGCACAGGGGGGAGATGAGGCTGGATCCCATGGGAACTGGACAAGGAGATGGAAAAAGAAAAAGGAAGTTTGGGATGGTGGGGTTGGAGGAGGAGAAGGAGAAGCACTGGGCAAGTTCCCTGAGACAAGAGGATCTTCAGGGACAGCCTGATGTGGAACAGAGGCCCTTAATTACAGAGGAATCTGGGCCTCCTGTGGTGTTAATTCAGCCCTGGGAGCAGGAAAAGCATGTCAGGAAAATGAGGGTGGCTTTTTGACACATGCCCTGCAGGGAGGGCACCGTGCTGGGGTGTGGTGGGTGGGGACCAGGGACAGTCAGGATTTGCTCCAGGATGGCAGCAGCCAGGAGGGCTCTGGATGTCCCTGGAGCATTTGCTGAGGATTTGGGGAGGATTTGCTTTTTGCATGATTGGGAAAGTCCTCCTTGAGTCATTCCAATCCCCTCTGTAAAAATCATGGTCTTTTCTCAGCCAGGCTTCCTCTGCATTTGCACCTGCAGCTCTGGATGTGCCAAACCTGAGTTTGTGAGGAGGAAAAATCCAGAGGATTAAAAAAGGAAGAGCTCACAGGGTCACCAGCCTCTCCTTAGCAGGAGGGTGAGCTGCCTGAACCCAGAGTTTCTGAATCCAAAGCTTCTGCCTCCATGGCTTCTAAAACCAGTGGGAGTGAGGGTGGAGTGGGATCATGGGATCCCAGGCTGCTTTAGGATGGAAAGAACCTTAAAATTTATCCCATTTCACCCCCTGCCATGGGCAGGGACACCTTCTACTATCCCTGGTTGCTCCCAGCCCTGTCTAACCTGGCTTCGGACACTTCCAGGGAAGAATTCCTTCCCAATATCCAATTTAAACCAGCCTAGATTTGAGAGTCCCCATCTGGCCCAACTGGTTTAGGATAAACCCAAAGAAGGAGTGCAGGGAGGGCAGGCTCAGAGATCTCCACCTCTGTCCTGGCCAGGAATTGTTGAAGAGCAGCTGCCAAGCCCTCAGCTGGTGGCACTCCATGGGTGAGTGCTGGAGAGCTGGAGACATATCCCCTTTTCCTCAAGGCAGAGCAACTGCAGCTCCTGCAGCACCTGCAGCACCAGTGCTGGGGGAAAGCCCCAGTGCAGCCCCAGTGCAGCCCAGCCCCGGGACTTGGAGCAACTCTGGGTTGTGCCCAAAGCAAACACTGGAAGTTGCACAAAGGAAATCAGCCATGGAAGGTGGGATGTGGATTTTTAAGGCTTGGATGTGTCAGGGCACTCGAAGAAAACAACGCAGAGTTTGTGTTTCCTTGCCTCTGCTTGACTCTTTCACCTCCACGCTTTATTGATTCACCAGGACTTTGGAAATGCAGTTAATAGTGTTTTTAAATGTTTATGTTTGCAGTGCTTATGTTGATTAAGGAAAGGCTTCTTTTTAATATTGGCCTTTTCTTTCTCCTTCAGCTGGCAAGCAGCTCCCAGAAGCTTGTGCTGATTCTGATCAGATGCCTCAGACTTTCCACGTAGGACGCCAAATTAACATCCCTGCCTGCAGAAATGGCTGGGGATAAACACATGTATATCTAGGAAAAACAAATGCTTAAGGAAAGGATACACAGAGCTGTGTGTGCAATAAAAATGCCTCTCTCCTTCTCTGTTAGAGCTCTGCCAAAATGTGAGATGGGGAGCAGGAGGGGGGGAAATGGGAGGGGAAGGATGCAGCTCTTCCCTCAGTGCCCAGGTCTGGTGATGCCAAGGGCTTGGGAAAGGAGAAACTGCAGTTGTGCAGTGCAAGGGGAGGAGGAAAAAGTGGCACCAATAAAATGCATCTCCACGAAGGCTGATACCACACTCCTGATTTTTCCGAGGTAATAAATAAGGGGAAAGCTCCCAGAGCAGTGGTTAAACCAGAGAGAATTGGCAGACAGCATTCTCAACATCTGCTCCCTTTAAAAACATATGTCTGTGAAACACAAGCGCTGCATGGGGCTCTCTGAAGGTCCCTGCACAGGGAAAGGAGCTGGGAATTGCAGGGCAGGGTGGGATGGAGCCCACCCTTCTGAGCTGCACTCGCCTTTCCCTGTGGGTGAGCCCGATGGAAAAGTCTCCAGGAGTTTGCCATGAGCTGCAGCCAGGATAAAAGGTGGAACAGAGGTGAGCAAACACCTCTGACTTGGTGAAATCTGTTTGCTCCCCCTCTTGTGGCTTCTCCAACAGCTTTTATTGCCTCTCTTTCCTGGCACTTGCATCTTGTCATCCCCAAATCCTGCCTCTGATCCGGGAGGCTGTGAGGGGCTCATTAAAGGTGTCCCTCTCTGCAGCCTCGTTCCCACTGAGTGCCAAACCACACCCAGAAGGCTCAAGGAGAAAAAGTTTGGAATTAGGCACGAGTTTAGAGCTCTCCTCCTCCTCCTCCTCACAGTCTGGTTCTCCTGGCTCACCAGGATGTGATAAAACTGATGCACACACGGGAACGTTACTCATCCCGAGCTTGGCACCTGAAAGGGAATCTGCCATGGGAACGTGGAAGGCACCAGGGAGGCCTTGATTCCTGCATCCAGAGCACAGCACAATGAGAAGGACACAAAACTCAGCTGCAGACCCCTAAGGGCTCCTGCTGAAGCTGCTTCATCCCCTCTAATGTCCTGCTGAAAGAAAAACTGCTGGGTTTTAGGGAAGGGCTCATCCCACTCTCCCAGAGCTTCTCCCTCTTCAAAGCACATCTGTGTCTGGTGACACCTCCATTTGTGTCATTCCCCATCCCATAAGGGCATCACAAATCCCAGAGGGTGTCCCTGGGACCCCCTGCTCCTTGCTGAGGTGCTGTCCGTGGCACTGCCAGCTCCCTGTCCCTGCCATGTCCCCATGCTGGGGTCGTGGCTCGGTCACATGCAGATGAGGAGCAGTGTCCATGTGGCACTGTCCTCCCACAGAGCCAGCCCTGCATCCCCTTCCCTTCCCTTTGAAGCAGCAGGGACACATTCCAGGGCTGAGGTTGCCATCTGGGTCCTGTCCATCTCGAGCTGCAGCTGATGAAACGCCAGGGCTGGACTTGAATTTCCCAATATCTCATAAATGTTTCACTGAACTCTCGGTGCTGTGCATTTAATAAAGGTTTGGGGTTTTTTTTGTTATGTTCTGTATTCACAGCAATGCTTCCATAGGAGCAGGCTCTGCTTCCAGTTACTCCAGGTTTCTAGAGGCCATTCCTCAATTTCTGGAGGAGAAGATGATCTGTCATTTTAATTGCTGTTTGAAATACCCGTAAAGGAAAGTGGGGTTTCTGTCTGGTTGAGAAGCCGAGCTGTTGGCAGATGTTTCCAAAAGCCTCATTATAAATGCAAACAAAACCTAGTTTTTGTGCTCAGAAATTTGCCAGGGGATGCAGGAGAAAGCAATAAAACACTGATAGGTGATTCACAGGGCAGCCACCCAGGAGACTGAAAAAATATATATTTACCATCTGGTACAATCAGACATCTTCCAAAATCATCCAAGCCTTCCCATTTTCCTCAGAAATATCTTCATGAGCAAGGGACAGAGGCATCCTTGGAGGCTGCCAGAGCAGGGCCAAATCAAGGACAAATTTGGAGGAACAAGTCTTTCCTTTCCCCTCCATATTCTGTTTCTAATTTCCACTAATCATATACATGTTGTTTTTAATTTCTCCTGTGCTGGGATTCAGCCTGTCATGAGGAAAAGGGCCTTTTCCTCAGGGAATGAGGGCTCAGCCTGCCATGTGTTTTAGGGCACACTGGTGACCTTTTGCCTTTTTGGGGAGAAATCAGGTATTGACCTGACAGCAGAGATCATGGAATCCCAGAATGGTTTGGGTTGGGAGTGACCTCAAAGATCATCCAGTTCCAACCAGTTCCATGGGCAGGGATACGTTCCCAGGTGCTCCAAACCCTGTCCAGCCTGGCCTTGGACACTTCCAGGGATCCAGGGGCAGCCACAGCTTCTCTGGGCACCCTGTGCCACGGCCTGCCCACCCTCACAGGGAAGGATTTCTTCCCAAAATCCAATCTAACCCAAATCCCTGTCAGTTTAATGCTTTTAAGTGTTCCTTCAGACCACCTCATTGATCCTCAGGCACTGCAATTTCCCTTGCTGCACAACAGTGATAGTTTAAAGAGAAATATCTCCCTTTTAAAGAGGCAAATCCATTTTCTGAGCTGTTCCTGGGCACTTGGAGCCGTTGGGAGCAGGAAGGTGAGGGTGGCCCCAGCAGCAGCAGCAGCAGCTGGGTGTGCAGGAGCAGATGTTCTGCACAGGAACATGTCAGGGCCATCCCAAGAGGAACATCTGCTCTGAGCAGGGCTGGGATGATCCTGATTCGTGTGGACAGCACCTCCTTCTCCGCAGGGAAAGCTCCTGGAGAGGATCCAGGCTGGAGCAGGTGTGGGCAGAGCTGCCTCCCAGGACAGGGATGAAGGAATGTTCCTGCCCAGAAGCTCTCAAGGAGCACATTGTCTTAGCAGGGATTAGTTTGGAGAAGGCTCAGAGTATCCCAGGAGCGACAGGGAGCTGTGGTTTCCAACACCAGGGCCACCTGCATCTCCCTATCCCCAGCTGTCACTTATATTCCACTGCCCAATTATCCATTTTATCCCATTCCCCAATTATCCATTTTATCCCATTCCCCAGTTATCCATTTTATCCCATTCCCCAATTATCCATTTTATCCCATTCCCCAGTTATCCATTTTATCCCATTCCCCAGTTATCCATTTTATCCCGCTCCCCAATTGTCCCTTATATCCCACCCCAGGCCCATCAGCATTCCAAGTACCACAGCTCCAGCTGTGTCTCCTGCTGAAAATGCCAGAGCAGAGGCAGGACAGCTGAGGGGACCTGGTGACAAAAGCCAGGCTGCGGTGCCTCAGCTCCCTTCACTCAGAGCCTCCTCCAAGCAGCCCCTGCACTTTCCAAGCACCCAGACAGCATTCCTCAGCCTCGTGGACGAAGGAAAAGGCTTTTCCAGAGGCTGTCTGCAGCCCAGATGCACTCAAGGGACAACTGGGCTCTTCTTTCCAGGAGCTGCTTTGATCTCGGACAGAGCTTTATTATTATTTCTCTTTTTT
>WEIU01003301.1:26804-61980 GCA_013389925.1 Aegithalos caudatus
TTTTTTTTTTCCTTCTCAGTCTGCGTTGCCATCTCGAGGAGATGCACAAGACGTGGGACATTTGGTTGTCATCAAAGGATGGTTTCAATTAGCTGAGCCCTCCTGCCCCCTTTTCAGTCCCCTGCCTGTCACACACGTCCTGATGGCATCTGGGGGACACGTTGGGAGCTGAAGAGGTTCCCAGGAGCCTCCTCTTCCCTTTCTGTGCTGCCCATGGAAAACATGCTGCTTTAATACAACCCAAATTAAAGTGTCACTCACTCAAAGACCTGATCCTTATGGATGGATTTTCTGGAAGCAGAAGCCAGAGGAAGGTCACGGAAAATGGTGTTGTTTTGGTTTTTTCCCCCTCCTTTCTCTTTTTTTTCCTTTCTTTCCCCCTCACTATTGGTTCCACATCATAAAATGAGCTGTGAGTTGCTGCAAGATGGCTCCAAGAATGGACAAAATGTGAGCAATTGTAGCTGGCCATGCCATGCCATGCCATGCCCACATTCCCAAGGGCAGTGTGGAGCCCAGGGATGGGATGCAGGATGCCAGGACACCAGGACATCCCCACCCAGGGTGCCCATCCCTGGAAAGCAGCTGGCTGCCTTTATCCACTGGCTATTATTTCTTGCAGAATCCACTTTTTTTTTTTTTTCCCCTGTATTTTCCCTGTCATTCAGGAACTCCCCTTTGCACCCTGCTGAGCAAACACTCCTATCAGTTATCCACAGGGCAGTTCCCTCTCCAGGGGCTGCTCCCTGCAACTGAGGGCCGAGCTGCCACCAACCCACCTCCAGATGTTTCTCCTCTCCCTTCCCTTCTCCCACATTCTCCCCCCACTGCAGGAATAAACTCAAGAGCTGGAACTGAGCTCTTGGATCCCAGATCCTTTTGCTGCTGGGCCCCAGTGGAAGCAGAGATTCCTGGAGATGCACTCCCAGTGCTCCCCAGCCCCTCGGAGGAGGAGGAAACACGTGGCAGGAAGGAGGGTGGATGAGGAGAGGAGATCCCTGAATTTCTGGTGGCCTTTGCAGCACCTACGTGATGCAACCACCATTCCACAGGCACATTTTTAGACTGTGAGTCAGGTTTCATGGAAGTTTTGCAATCATCCCAGGAGCAGGGTGGATTTGCAGCTGCTTCCCACCAGAACACAGGGAAGGACGCTCCAGCTCTGTTAAGAAGAGCTGGAAATTATGCAGAGAGGGATTCTCACAACAAATTAAATTGGGAGGACAATTTTCCTTGTCTGTGGAATTGCATGTCGATTTTTTTCCTTGTTCCCTCAATCAAAGAAGCCCCAGACTGGAATTAGCATTTAGAATAAAATTGGAGATATCTGGATCCAGCCCTAGATTTAACTCCAGCCTGCTCTGAATGCAAACTGGATTTGATGATATTCCTTTCTGAACACACACACGTGAGCCCTGCTCTAATTCCATCGGTTCACTCTGGATTTCTGAGAGAAAACATCTATTAAAAGGGAAGTTTCATGCTTGCAGCAGGAGAGCAAAGCAGCAGAAGCTGCTGGTTTCTGCTTGGATGTAAAGACTTTAATGACATTTTAGGATAAAATAAAAACATGGTCCTAAATTATTGCCTTGTGACTCTAATTAAATACATCCCAATAAGAAATGAGCAGGGTTTGTGTAGTTCTTTGCTTGTTGGGTACCTAGAAAATGACTCTGATCCCTCATGATGTGGGGAGAAAGAGCCACCTGAGAAACCTATGGATACTGCAGGGCAGAGAAATGGGGATTAAAACTCCCACACCTTTCCAGGCTGCACATCCCCTTCAAGAAACCCCAATCCCTCTGTCCGTGCCCTTTATCCCCTCCTTTAGGGCAGCATCCACAAATTCTGATCCTCAGGGGTGCAGAAAAATTGAATTCTGGAGATTTTGTGTTAATTAGAAAGTCTTAATTAGGGTCTCCCTTTCTGCTCCTTGCAGGAAGACAAAGGTGCAGCATGGACAGGAGCTGCTCCCTCGGGATAATTTGACACTGGGTATTTCTGTGTGCATGGAAAACACTGTAGCTCCCAATTAACTCCTGTGTTTGGCTTTATTTGAAGGAATTTATCCCAGAGAACGAGAACTCAACATAAAAATGGGCAAAGTGGGGCCTTGCCAA
This sequence comes from Aegithalos caudatus, assembly GCA_013389925.1. NCBI lineage: Eukaryota > Metazoa > Chordata > Aves > Passeriformes > Aegithalidae > Aegithalos > Aegithalos caudatus. The sequence continues at coordinate 28,925 of WEIU01003301.1, forward strand.
GTCTTCCCAGATAGGATGGGCTGGGACAGAGCCAGGAGCAGAGAGGAAAGGTCCAATAATTCAGGACAAGCTCAGAAATCGTAACCAAAACTGGGAGTTCAGGGCTGTGAGAGAGGAAAACTTGAATGGGGCTGGTGGGAGAGGAGGAGCCCCAGCAGTGGGGAGGTCATGGACACAGCTCTGCTCCCAGTCCAGCTTTTTTTGGGAGAGAGCAGGGCCTGGATGGGTGACTCAACCTTTGATCCACTCCAGTTTTGTCCTCCTGCCCCAAGCTGGGAGCATCAACAGCAGAAAATGCAGGGGATGGAGCCTGGGGGTTCTCCTGGAGGGGAGTTAGGCCTGGGTCAGGATCTCCCCCATTCCTGCAGTTGGTGTTTTGTGCTGCTTCCCATTCCCAGTCCTCATCCTTCCCTGCACTGAGGAACCACACACCACCCTCACAGGTATATTTCCAATAAATAGAATTTTCCCCCCAAAAAATTTATATTTATTGGAAATATATCCATATATTTCTTAATTTTTATATTTTGGGAGGTACATTAATATTTTTGGAATATATATATTTTTTTTTTTCAAAAATATTTTCCTTGAAATATTTTCATTTTAGACATGGGAAAAAGCTAATTTTCAATCAGTTTCACTGCTGAATCCCTAATTTCATCAATCTTCAGGATGCTCTGGGTATCCCTGAGCTGCTGGGGACAGAGGCTGATTCCTGCTTGTCACAGTCAAGGAATCTTTTCCAAACCATCTCCTACTTTAAATTTAAACACTGAGTTTTTCTGCTGTAGGAAATAAACCACTCTTGTAACTTCAGTCTCAATTAATGTTTGGATTTAAATATCAAGTTTTACCAACCAAAGTGGATTTGGCTTTTGAAATGCTGGGAAAACAACCAAACCTTGCTTGCAATATTCCTCCTCAGCTGGAACACATCTGCTTTGAACAAAAGTTTGAGCCCAAGCTTTAATATTGGTCCTTTTTTAACTAAAACCTCCAACCTAATAGATCCAGCCTTTTCCATTATCAAATTTATTTATTTGCTGCTTCTATAGAAATATAAACCTGCTTGTTCCTAACACTTTGCTATTCCTAAACAATTTTGGATGCTTTTTTCCCCCAAAGGATGGAATTAGGGATTGAATGCCTATTTTTAAGGCACTCAGCTCTTTTGGAGGCAGGCTGGAAGGAGGAAATGTCACCTCTCTGGAGTGACAATTCCAAATAATGAAAGCAGTGCAATGGATGTGTGTGTGCGCTGTGTTTAATCACATCCACACGCAGGATGTCCCGGGAATGTTTGCATAGCTGGAGAAATCCAAGGCTTTTTCTAGGAAATCATCTCCTCAAGGCACCAGCCATATCAAAAAAGCTCCTGAGCTTTCCTGACGTGGACCATGCTAAACCTGAATGTTGGATAAAAATGAAAAATTGGGCTTTAATGGCCTGGTGAAATCCAAAGTGACATCCAAGCTTTCCACAGCAGGAGAGGGGAAACACCACATCCTTCAGAGGTGGGAGAGCAGCGAGGGATGACGTGTTTAGAGAAACATCCCCGAGCCTGGCTCCTTTCCAGCACATTACTCGCAGCACAGGAATGCCTTCAGCAGCTTTTGGGAAATGGAGGTTGGAACCCCGAGCTCCATATGTCCCCTGTCACCGACTTTGGGATGAGTGGGCAACATCCTGAGAGGCAGGGCAGGACTGGGAATGCACCCACAGCTCATCCTGAGCACCCTCAGCTCCCTCCTGCCCTTCTGGGTTGTTTTATCCCAAAATTCCCAGTGCAATCCCAGCTGTTCTGCCTGTTAATGCCCAGGAGGGAATTGGTGCCTGAGGAAAACCTGCAGTTCATCCACTCTGTCCTAATCCTGCTGCAACAGGGAATAATTCAGGCTATCCCAACAAAACTCTGCCAGTGGAACACCTGAAATTAAGAAACATAGGAGCTGTGGATGCAGCACAGGGACAGGGTTGGGCTCCTGCATCCCAGCATTGGGAGTTCCAGCATCAGCACCTCTGGAATCTCGGAGTGGGGGTCCACATTCCCTTTTCCCTGCTGGTCCAACGTGTTAAACAACAACCCCTTTGCCTCCGTGGCTGCTCTGTTTCATTGCTTCCAGGTACTGGCAGGGTCAGCCCAGGCCAAGCAAGTGGTGCTGGTTAAGAACTGGCACGGTCCGAGCGGCCGGAGCCAGGGACAGCCAGGCCTGGTTCCTGGTGGGAATGTGTCTGTCTGGGTCAGGATGGGACCTGCTCACCCTGCCCTGCTCCAGGAGGCCTCAGCATGGAGTTATTCCTCTTTCTTCTCTTCTTTTATTCCTCTTTTTCTGTGCTGAGGTTCCCTGGAGTGCTGGGAATGTCCAGAGCCAGCAAAAAAAACCAGGGTTTGTGTCTCTCCCAAATGCATCCCATGGGATGGATCTGTTCTGGGGAGAGGGGTCCCCCACCAGCCAGCCAGGTTTTCATCCCAAATCCTGGGGAGAACTTGGACCTGGGCGTTTGGACTTTATGATCTCAGATATCTTTTTCCAACATTAATAATTCTATGATGTCGCTTCCTGTTACTAAACAAGAGCCTCATGTTGAGAAATCCCAGCTAAAGTCAAGGAGATGCTTATCCAGGCAGTGAGATAAAAGTCCCTTCCACACTTACAACTCCTGCAGTTATCTGGGGCTGCTGCAGAGCTCGAAACAACATCAAATAGATGGAATTACAGTCGCCTTTACAAGTTATTTTTCTGTTTCTTCACTGCAGAAATAAATCCCTTTGTTCTGTCAGATAAAAATGTGCCAGAAGAGACAGTCCTTAATACAAACTCGACGGCTGATTATTCCTTAAAATAAACAAAAAAGGGATGTTAGGAAAATAAATGGAGTTTTCTAAGGATAAATCCCAACCTCATGTGCATTTCAGGTGGCAGCTGAGGGTCGTGGCCCTTTAGGGAGCTTGGGGTGCCCATTTCAGTGGGAATGGGGTGGCACTGCTGACCCCCAGGACTGGATCTGGGCTCTGATTTCCCAATCAAGGGTGGATTAATCCTGACCCAGTGCCCAGAGCACAGGGCTGGGAACAGCTTGGGCTGTCTGCAGGAGCCTTTTGGCTGACGTGGCCAAAGGTCAGAGGTTGTGACTTTAAAGCTGCCAGGAATTCTCCATCAGGGATTTCTTTTAGTTCTTCCTTTATTTCTCAGCCCAAAGTAAAAATTCTGGCAGAAAAATTTGTTCTGCACCTTTACTCCCTTTCTCCTTTATCATTTTTTTTGTTTGTTTTTCCTCCCTCATCACTGCAACAAAGAGCTCTTTCCATCAGGAAAAGAAGAACAGACAAATTATGGTGAGAGAAAAATGAAGGAAGTTGGGTTTCTCCCCAGTGCCATGCTGAATCTCTGGCAGCAATTAAAGTGGCAATTCCCAAGGAACCTGTGGCATTACTTTCCAAGGAATTCCAGTGCCAAATTCCCTCAAATTCCTGAGAAAAGCACGGCCCAGGTCCCTTTGGAACAAGAAGTAACCCTGAGCTTTTCCCAGCTCTCCTGCCCTTCATGTCAGCTCAAGGGTTAAGGGAGCCTTTAACTTCTCCCAGCCGGATTGAGCCTCAATTTTCCATTTCATCTCCATCCCCAGAACTCCTATTGATGGCAATATCCTGTTTGGGGCTTTTCCTTCCTTTTGATGTTTGATTTTCTCCTGCTGGCTGCGTGCTTGTACACAGAGGCTGATCAGAGGAGCTGACATTTATTGGAACAAGGGACGAGAGGGGACCGGGATGTTTTGTCTCCCTCAACACGTCCTGCTCAGGGAGAGAAGGGAGCTGTCAGCAGATTTCCAGCGTGTCCCAGATGGAATACTCAATCCCTGGGGCTGCTAATTGCAGGGCAGGGATCCTGCCTGGGCTGCCTGAAGGCAGGCTGAGGTGTGGGGAAGGCAGGGAGCTGGGCTGGGATGCCAGCCACGTTCCCATCCCGTGGCAATTCCCGGGCACTTGGACACACTGTGGCCAGCTGGGGCTGCTCCCGTGGCAGGGCGGTGACAGCTGCAGACTGCCACGTTTCTTGGCTGCTTCCTGAAATCCTCCTTCCCTCAAAACACCGGGATGGGCACTCCACATCCAGCTCGCAGCTGCTTCTGCTCCAAGCGTTGTTTTGATGCCCCTTGGATGAGGATGAGAAGTTGGGTTTGCTACGTGCCCTTCCTACAGAATGTTCCTGAGTAAATAATTCCCCCTTTCCCCGTGGCATAGGCACAGCAAAATGCCATAAAAATACCTCACAAAATCAGTGTTGCTGTTGGAGCACCTGAATGCCGTGAGCTGCGTCCAGGCAGAAAAAATTGGCCGTGAAAACCTTCCCTGAATCTTTTCGTAGTTCTTGATACAACTATCGCCAGCTCCAGGGTTTGGAATCCAAAATCTGTGTCCAGATTTCCTTTGGCAGCCACTTCTCCAACTTAGGATGGGCTGACACAACTGGGGAATGAAGGCATGGATTGAAGTCTGAGACAATTTGGCCTCTGCTCAGAATCCACAAGTTCAAGCCTTGTCTTTGCAAATAATTCCTGCTGCCGAGGCTGCTCGGGCTCCTTTCCTCTGAGGAAGGGTCAGTGGCTGGGAAAGGGCAGCTCCAGGAGCTCCTGCACCCTCTGGGTGTTGGGTTTTTTGCTGGAGGAGCTGACCCCACCTTCCCCAAGCTCAGAGTGATTTAACAACCAGGAACTGCTCTGGTTTTTTCGGGAATAACTCCGACCACAGAGAGCACGGTGCTTTTTCCGTGCCCTTCACCTCACCAGGAAAAAATGCAAACCCCACCAAGAACAACTGAGCTCTGCACTTTTCCCAATCCCCAGAGTATTTTGCCCAGTGGCTGGAATGTTTCTGATGTGGCATTTCCTACCATGCTGCTGGGCTCAGGAGCAGGGCTGGTGGCACTGGGCAGGCTCAATCCATCAGGGAATTCCCCATCCAGTGCTCCACAGATGGGAAATTATCCATGGGACAGGAGCACAGGGCACAAGCACAGCCCTGGAGGGCACATCTGTCACCTTCAGCCAGCCACTGCTTGTTTTTATAAAATTTTTAAAATAAATTTTTTTTAATAACCAGGCTTATCACTCAATCCTAAACCTTTTCCTTGCTAAGCTCACACCCTACAATCAGGAAGTCAGCACATCTATAAGGATTTGGGATTCCACAATGGGAAACAGGGCAGATATATAATAATTAGATCACTTTTAAACCAGTTACTTCTCTCTCTTGATCAGCACAGGACACTCTGTCTGTCACAGCAGACATGAAGCAAAAGATGAAGATGATAATGATAATAATAACAACAATATTAAGAATAATTGGTAAGATAATAAATTGCTATTCAAATCTGCCAGCCAGCAGTACAGCATTTCCCTGGCCTCTCTCCACATTATAGGGTTTAATTAATACAATCTATGGACAAACATGCATTTTATTTCCAGAATGGGAGTTGTAATTTCCTGAGGCTTGGAAACCCAGATGGTTTTGAGTTTAGAATATATCAGGATTTGTTTTTAAAGAGTATTTCAGTAAAGGTTGGATGGGGAGGGGGGAGTGGGGGGTCTTTTATTTAGTTCAAAGTTTAATTTGTGTGCCTTCAGCTGAAGTTCAGAGCTTCCAATGGGAGCAGGAATAGGGAAGGGCTCAAATATGCAGACAGCCACAGGACAATTGCTGTGGGAAGCCTTGTCTGCCTTTGAAATGAGTTGTCATCCAAGGGACTGGGATGGTCCCGGGCTAGGAGAAGCCTGGGATGCTGACAGGGAAAGGGAGCAGGGATCATGGCCTTGGAAAGGCAGACACAGCTCCCAAAATAACGCTGGCCTTGTGGCACCAGCGTGCTGTGGCCCTGGGAGGGTCCCCAGGCTGGCTTTGAATGATACCCTTGAGATCAAAGTTAGAGAGTGCCTGGGGTTACTCATCCCCAGGCAGAATAAAGACACATTTCTTCTTTTTTTCCTTCTTTTTCCCTGGGTTTCTCTGCCTTGGTAAGGCTGGAATTGTGACTCACATCTAAAACACATTAAACCCTTCTGCATGCCCGTGGATGGGGGAATCATTAAGGGCTTGAAGACATCCCAGGCCCAAAAGCCAGCACACACTGAGTCATTCCATGTTCCTGAGCTCTGGATGAAAACCACTTTGCTGTCTCCCTACCCCTCTTTCCCAGCCACTTTTGGAAAGCTTGGGATTCTCATCAAGATTTTGCAGCCCCACCACCTCCACAGGGCTCAGGGAGTTTTATTCCAGATGTGCCGTGCCAGCCTCTTCCTGCTGCTGCTTCCACACTGATGGGATGGAGCATTCCTCAAAAAGAAAGAGCCACAAAGGGCAACTGAACACAGGAATTGAAAAAGGCACACAATTCCTCATTTTTCCTCTTATCTGTCATTTTTTTTTAATGCCACTGGTCAGGAGAGCAATTGCAAATCAACTCTTCTACCAGGACCCAAAAGCTCTGATTTTCTCCTTCTAACCCTTTTAGGAATTCACATAAATTTAATTACATCTCAATTAGTGTCTCATTTTATTTCCCTTTGTTTAGTTCACCACATCAGGGAGTTACCATTCCAAAACCTGCTTTTTGCAGTGCTGAGCAACCCCCAGCAGCCCCTGCCTGGCCAAATCAGGCTCTTCTGCAGGAGAAATCGATTATGGCAGAAACAATTTTGTACCCAAACACTCCAGACCCTGCTTTTCTCTGCACCTCCTCACACACCACTGTTTGTTCTTCATTGAGCCCAAAGAGTTTCAGCCAGATTGCCCCTGGAGATGGATGGTGTGGCTGAGAGGCCAATAATTGTGGAGTTTGTACCCAAACCCAGGGCTGCAGAACCACTCACTCTCATGGCCAGGGGGTGGAAAATGCAGCCTCAGCTCAGGCTCTGTTCAACAACTTTAAATAATGGGGCAATAAAGTGACTTGATTTCCCCATCACTGTGAGTACCAGCCAGAATTGCACTGGAGATGTGGCCTCAAGGGGTCCCCAAATTGGGATTTTTGTGCTGTCACAGCCACCTGGAGCACAGCTGTTGGGATCCTGATGCTTTTCCACAGGCAGATTAAATTGCTCTTAGGCTGAGCCTAAAAGATGTGTCCTTCCAGCAGCAGCTCAAGGCCAGGCTGCAAACTGGGTTTATCCTTAGGATGGCTGGGATTGGGATGAGCTGAGCTCCAAGTGGAAAGGCTCAGCTGCCACATGGGGCAGCAGTCCTGTGTGACAGCACTTTCCTTCAGAGGATGGGGTGGATGCTGGGGAAGAAATTCCACTGGCAGCTGGAAATTCTGGGCTGGGGGAGTTTTGAGCTACACAAATACTCTGAAAGTTAGCAGGGTTCTCTCTGTGGGAACAGCAACCCCCAGCCTTCAAAAGTCATGGGAGGGCTCAAAATATCCCATTTAATATCAGTGGTGTCCCACCTTAAAAGACTTCCAGCTCCCATCTCCAGCTCTTCTATGATTCCATGATTAAATTTCACCTCTACAGGTCCCATTTGCTCTGGGAGCCACTGGGGGCCACCAGGAAATCCCCCAAATATCCCCAGATTTCTGATAAATTGAGGAGTGGCCATGAGGAATCCATCCATTGCAATCAACTGATCAGATTTTTGGGAAGTGATGTCAATCCCTCCCTACCTTGGACTTCTAAATTGGGACCTAAAAATAGAGGAGGCTGCTGCTGTCTAGACAGATTTTAATCAAGAGCTCCTTCTCTTCCCTCCTGCTATTTAGCATGGAAGTGCCATGCCTGGAATCATCTCCCAAATGCAGAGACCTCACAGAATTGCAGGGAGGAGGCACCACCATGTCATTATCCTGCTCCAAAGAGCCTGGATAAAAATATCCCACATGTCCATGCAGGATTCAGTGGCCAGAGGGGCAGCAGCCACCAGCTCGAAGGGATTTTCATTTGGGATAAGCAATCAGCTGGAATATTGTGGTTTTCAATCTCTGGTGTGGATTCCTGGTTGAGATTTGGGCTCCCATCTTCTGGGCTGGGAATTCATCTCAAAGTCCATTGGATGGGGTGGGACATTCCAGGTGAAGGAGGTGATGAGGTTTTTTGGAGTGGAAATGAGCAGCAGCCATAAAACCACGTGGAAAACATTGCCCAGAGAATTTGTGGCTGCCCCTGGATCTCTGGAATTGTCCAAGGCCAGCCTGGGATAGTGGAAGTTGTCTTTACCCAGGACAGGGGTGGAACAAGAGGAGCTTTAAGGTTCCCCCCAGCCTGAACCACAAATCCATGATTCCACAAATCCAGAGGTGATTCTGGGGGCTGTTGTGTGCATGTCCATGCCCTGGGGTTGTTTCCTGCTCCCTCCCAGTGCCAGAGGGAAGGAGGATGTCAAACAATCCCAAAAGCTCCATCCCTGCTCCTCTTTCCAGCCAATGTCCTCTTCCTTCTGCTCAGGAGCCTCAGACCATGAGCTCATTTGGCTCCTCAGAGCAGAGGAAGAAGCCAAAGAGAAAAATGGGGAAAAAAAATACAGAGCAAAGAAGTTCCCTGTTTTCCAAGGGCTGGGATGGCACCAGCTCCTCTTTCCACCCAGTCCCTTTGGCACTGCAATCCTGTATTTCTTGGGATCATTCCCTGCTCTGAGTTTTCTGTTTGTGGCTCACCACGCTCCGGACACTTTTCATGCTGGCCCCTCTGGAGGACACAAAACTCAGGAATGGGAATATTGCAGCTCTGCCTCCATTCTCCAGGGGAACATCACGTTGGGTGAGGTGGGAGAGTCTGGGAATCATCCCTGGCATCTCTTCAGGATGTGTTTAAAGAAGCCATGAAAGTCCCCCTCCAGCCTTTGCGCTGCTGTTTTCCACCCACCTCATATCCAGGAGCTTCTTCCAAATGCTCCAGCCCCCAAAAAATCCCATGGGAAGGGAGAAGCTCTTGGGAAAATTATGCTGAAATAGCAAAGCCCAGAAAAAAAAAAACAAACAACCAAAAAACAAACAAACAAACAAAAAATTCTTTTAATGATTTTTTTGTATGTGTGATTTTTTTTTTCATTTACCAAATGCTGAATAAACCCAAAACGTTTCCATGGACATAGTAAAAATAATATTTTCACCTTTCAGCATCATTCCCAACTCTAGCTTTTCACTCCAAATGAAACTGGGGGGTGGAGGAATCTCTCAGGACAGGAAACTCTTTTCTCCTCCTTCTCCCAAAACTTGCTCAACACCTTAACATGAAGTCAATTTTCCTATAGAACCCTGGAAAAGCCATTGGGAGGGATGGCTCAAGGGTGAGTGTATAGATTTTGAGGAACTGATAAGGGAGGGGTTTGGCCATTAGAACATGAGAATTTGCCAGATTTGGAGCACACAGGATGTTTAATTCCCTTCTGGGACAGCTCTGCTAAAAAACAGGGCTGAGAAAAATAATTAAAGATGATCCTGGTAGCAGCCATGCCAAGGGAAGCTCCCAGTGGATTCCTGGGCTCACCAGTGCCCTACCAGAGTTCTCTCTCTGCTGGTTCTACAAGATGGGCAAAATATAAAATTAATGTGGGCCAAGGAAAGGAAAATAATGAGGAACTCCAAAACCAGGGTTATTTCTGTACCCTGAGGAACACACACAAAAAATATCATTGATTTCTCTCCCCAGACCAGGGAACCTTCCCTCCTGTTTGCAAACTCCAGTGCTCCCATCTCCCCCCAGGGACTGAGCCTCTTGCTCAGAAGGGTTTCATTGAACAAACAGCAGAGTTCTCCTCAGCTCTGCAAAACTCCAGGCTGGCAGCTCCCAGCACTGGGAAAACATCAGGCTTCCCATGGCTCTTTGTTGCAGGATCTTTGGAGAGCTAATGGCCATTCATGAACTCCCAGTGTTGCAACACGATCCCGTTTGGGTTTTTTTGGTCTTTTTTGTTTGTTTGTTTTTTGGTGGGTTTTTTTTGTTGTTGTTGTTGGTTTTTTTTGTTTGTTTGTTTGTTTGTTTGTTTTCCAGGATGATTTAAGAAAAAGAGGAAAAGAAAAAAAAAAAAAAAGAAGAAAGGCTTTTAGCAGAGACATTTCAACGATTCCTTTAATGGCTACAGGAACAGAACTAAAATCAAACAGCAACTAGCTGTAATTAGACTTTAGCCTAAAAGATCCCCCACATGTGGAATGATTTCCATGGGGATTTCTGGGCACACTTGGCTGGCACAGTTCTTCTGAGTGTGTCCTTCAGGAGGGGACAAATTCCTTCCCCTCCTGGTTGCTGGGTTTTTCCTCCTCCCCAAGGAAGTTCCATCCTCAGTGATGGCTTTTGCAGTGGCTGGAGCTGAGCAACCTGCGTGGGGATGGCTGAAATGAGTGAAAAAAATCAGAAAAAAATCAGGAAAAAAATATTTGGTTTAAATTTTGATTTAAATTAAGCACATTTTGTGTGTGCTGGTGGGAGTGGTGTTAATTGGAAGCTCAGGGTAGCAGAGCTGGGAGGTTTTTGCCACCTTCATGTTCACACACCTGGCTGGGGCTGAGGCATCTGAAGGACATCTCATTTTTCCTTGGAATGCCACCTCAGGCGTGAGTACAACACGAATCCTCCCAGCAGCTGTGCCAAAATCCAGGATTTCCCACCTGGAAAGGTTGAGCAGCCTTTCCTGCAGAGGCAGCAGCAGCAGAGGGAGAGGTGACAATTCCAATTGTCCCCATGAAAATGGATTCTGGAGTCAGGTCAGGGCCTGTGCTGGGGTTGTTGTGCCCCCAGAGACCCTGAGCAGCCTCTGGCTGATTCCTATTCCAACCAGCACCGCTGCTTAATCTTGACTTATGGAGGAAACATATGGAATGGATTGAAAAAAAATATTGCTGCACTCTGTGCAGCTCCTCTCTCGCTTTCCTCAGAGCAGGGAGCAGGAATATGAAACATCTGGGATGCTTCAGCACAGCCTGACTTGCTGGGGCCAGCTCCCACCCCATGGACCACTGCTCCATCCACCCAGGGAATGGGATCTGCCCTGCAGGTGGAGAAAGCCATGTCCAAACCTTCCCAAGCCTCTCAGTTGCCAGGGCTGGCTGAGCAAAGCCCACAGGTCACAGGATCCCAGATTGGTTTGGGTTGGAAGGGACCTTAAAGCTCCTCTTGTTCCAAATCCCCACCAGGAGCAGAGACACTTCCATTAGAATTCCTGCCATTCTGGGCCATCCATCCCAGGTTGGATGGTGTCGAGGCCTCCAGTGACACCCACTTTTCTGAAAGCCTGGCTTTAATCAGTGCAATTTTCTTTAAAAAACAACCAAACCAATTTTTTTTTTGTTTGTTTGTTTGTTTGTTTGTTTTGGTTTTTTTNTATGCAGTGACAACAACCTTCCCATTAGTGCAGCCTGTCCTGAACAATCCCACTCCCCGATGAAATTAGATGGAATTTTGGTGCTGGGGAAGGTTTGGCTCTGCTGGGTGGTTCCCTGGGGCTATCAGCACCTCCACTGTGCCCTGGGAGGGGGCAGGAAATTGTTGGGTGCCCCATGCCCAGCCCAGCCACAGGGAATTCACACCTCTGGCAGCTGCCAGGCAGAGCACACGGGCTCTGACTTGTCCTTCAGATCATCCAGGCTGCTGGAGGAGATCAGCAGCCAAGAGCTGGATCCACCCTTCCTCCATCCTTGCCTGTCAGAGGGAAAGGAGAGCAGGGTCAGGGTCACACGAGGACACTGTGGTTTCCAAACACACCAAGAGCTGCAGCAGCTTCTCCTGCTCTCACCCCTGCCTTGGCCCTCAGCAGCACTTGGGGCTCTCCCTGGGTTTTGCTCTTCAGGATTTTTGTGAGTCCAGGGCTCAGCAGCCCCGATTCAGCTCCTCAGGAACATCCAGGATCTCACAGGAGCCTCTGCCAGAGGGCTTTCCTGAGCTGCAGGAGATGGAGAAAATCCCCACTCCCCAGGAGCTGTGATGGGGGAAAAGCCTCCCTGTCCATGGGGACACCAAACCTTCTCCAGTCCCTCCCAGCAAGGTGCAGAGCTCAGCTCTGGCCCCTTTCCACTCCAGGAGATCTACAGCTCCAGCACCAAATCTCCCATTCCTTGAACTCACCCCAGATCTTGTCAACTGCACATTTCCTTCAGTGCCTGCTGTGTTTATTCATTCCAGCCACTGGTTTGTTCTCCTGAAATATCTGTTTCAATCTGAGGCAAGTTCATTCCAGGTTCCTATTTGCCCACTGCTGAACTTTAGGATAAAACCCCCCTGGACAGCTGAGTAAATGACACCAATAAAGGGCTGTGCTTGGCCTGTGGAACAGCTGGGGGAGATGGAGCAGAACTGAGCTAAAGATGTTCTGATTTATGGATTTGTTGGGCCTGCTCTGGGGTGGGACCCTCTGTCTCTGGTTTCCTGTGGCTTGAACCAAGTGTCAGTCTGGGTAGGGTGAAAAAAACCCAACATTTCTCAGTTGGAGCTGGGATTGCTGCTGGGAAAAGCTGCTCGTTTACTTCTGAGGGCTCAGCATGAGCTGCAAGACCCCTGGGATATTCCAAATGGAAAACATGTCAGTGCTGCCTCCCAAAAGGAGGAAGAACAAACTGCCAAGGCTGAAAGCACGGGCTGTTTCACGGGACCCAAAAGGTTCCTCTGTGTGTGATTGATTCTCCTGCACAGGCATTTCTCCATGTTTTTCTGGCTTTTAAGTTAAGGGAGAAAAAAAGAGCCCAGGCTCAGTGTTGTGGAAGGATTTTCTGTCAGCTTTGTGGGGCTGCCTGAGATCCCTCCCGAGAGGTAAAACCCTGTGGTCCATGTGCAGCAGCAAAAGGATGGCAAAACAACCACAAATCCTCCTGAAGATTTTGGGAGAGGTTTGGATTCCTCCTTGTGAGCTTCCACCAGGCCCTTTATTAGAGCTTTGTGGGTGTGGATGTGTGTTCTTTTGGGTTCTGAGCCAGCTGAACTCAGTGGGAGTCCTTTAAAAGTCCTCTCCTCTGCCCTGAGCAGGCTCTGGACTCGGCTCAGGGTGGGAATACTGCCGGGGCAGGATTTACTTGGAGAAACGTTCTGTGGAAGGAGCAGCTTTTCAGGGCCTGTTGATAGAAAGCCATTACTGCAGTCATAAATAAGAGCATGGCACTGGCAGGGGGGAATGAAGTGAGGAGTGCATTAGAAGCAGGGGTCATCCAAAGCCAAAAGCCAGGCAAGAAAGGCTTTTAACTCCCAGAAAACACTCACATGCTCTCAGTGCTCCCAAAAACTTGGATTTACATTGCTCAGGCAAGCTGCTTGCAGTGTGATGTGGCAGCGGGGAGCAGAGGCTGTGTAAGCACTGCAGTGCTGGAGTTTTGATTTGTTTTGTTGTTTTTTTTTGCACAAAGGGATAAATATTGAGGTGCTGGAGCAGCGAGGGGTGTCCCCAGCTCGGTGTGGTGACAGCACCTTGGGGACAGGGCCTTGTCCTGTGCCGGGCTCTTGAGCTGCTCTCGCTGTTTGAGAGCTCTCCTGGCCTTCCCCTCACATCAGCCCTGCCAAACCTTGAGTGGAACCATCTGATAAAAGCTGGAAGTGTCTCAAAGATGGGATTTGAGCACAGTAATTCGGGCCTCAGCTGCAGGCCAGAGCCACCATCTGCTCAACGTGTCCCGGCCTGGTCCTGCACCGCTGGGCGAGGGCCGTGCACAGCATCCCTGAGCATCCCAAAGGAGCCCAAATTCCTCATTTTCTCCCTCTGGGGAAAGATGCTGGGTTTTTAGAAAGAGGAGAAGGAGCTCCCATGTTGTACAGCTCGTGGAAATAGCAGAACATGGTCAGGGCACCGGAGGGATCAGTTTATGGAGGGAATTGGAGCTTGGATCTCCAGCTTGGCTCAGGGAGGGGAGAAGTGGGCACAAAAGCAGCCTGGAAGGATTCCAAGGGTGTGAGCAGAGAGAACTGAGGTGGAATATGTGGAATTGCACTTGCAGGTGTGACTGGGAGCACAAAAAACACAGACAAGAGGGAAGGTGCAGCACAAAGTGAGCGAGATCAGCCTCTGGCCCAGTCTCATATTGTTGCCATGAAAAGCCAGAAAATAGAGATTTTTTTTTTTATTGAGCTAACTGCTTCATTTATTTTGTTGAAGTGACATTAAACATCACCACTTTTTTTCCAGCTGGTTTTGGAACTTCCAGAACAATCATACAGGGGTTTTGTACACCAGCCCTCTGCACAGCATTGTGAACTGTGTTTTTTTAGGAGCAGAAGTGAATACAGATATTAAACCAGAGGATATAGAAAAATCACTGTTTTTTCCACAATAAATTGGCAAGAAGACAGGATCTGTACTCTAAAAGATTTCAGTCTCCAACATGTGTGATTGTGGAATCTCATCTATTTTTCATTTTTGACTGCCCAAATCTCTGCTGGCATAAAAAAGAACTCTCTGAGAACGGCTACACTTTATCTTAGCCCAGAGTTATTCCTTAAAAACCTCTGCATATTCTTATGTCATGCCCTGGGAAGCTGTCACTAATTAGGGACAGATGAATCAATCCAGATAAAATTAAATCCTGGTTCAACTTTTGCTCCAGTTTCTCCTTTCCTGCCGCCCACAGGAGCCTGGAGTGCCTGACTTGTTCTCACGTCTTTGGTTGTGTTTTGGTGACTGGAATTCTTTGGGAATACAGGAACGGGATGCTTTTTGTCCTACCTAAAAGAAAAGCTGTCCTTGTTTCAGCAAAGAAACCTCAGACTCTACAAGCCTCAAGGGGAGGTGAAAAGAAACCAAAGCTTTACTTTGCTGAAAAAAAATAAAAAAAAATAAAAATCAATTTGCATAGGAAAAAAACCTCTTATGAGATTTCCAACGTGGTTTTTCCAGACTCGAGGAGTTTTGGAGGCAGAGGATTCCCACTGGCTGGCTCAGAGTCTCTGCTGGCATCCACTTGAGGAGTCTAATCCAACAGATCTCCCACTGATACCCACCAAAGCTCCCCTCTTGGAGGTTCCTTCATCAAATCAAATCACCTGAGGTCCAAGGAGCGTGTGCCTGTGGAATGACATCCAAGGGAAACCTTGGCACGTCAGCAGAAGTGCATTTAGAGCTGATTTATAGTCGGGTGTGCGAGTGGAAAATCGGCTTTGCAGCGTTGGGATGGACACCAGCAGCTTTTCCCTCAGCCAGGCTGAACCCCCCAGGCTTCCTGAAATTCATTTATCACCCTGCTCCCAAGCTCCTTGGGAACAAGCTGAGGGTAATTCTGCATTCCACAAAGTTTCCTCTCCCACTGCTGGGTTCAGGGAAGGCTCCAGTTACTTCCCTGACCAGGATTTGCTCCTGCACAAATGCCTCAATCAAATACCCACAGCAACCTTCCCTTTGGGACAGAAGGTTGAAGAGTTCTCCTGAACAGCCAGTACAGGTGATAGACCCATGGCAAATCCCTTTTACAACTTGATTTCCAACACTTTCATTTTTTTAACAGGGAAAACTTGATATTTTTCCCAGAATATATATATATATAAATCTCATTTCTGTGGAGGGTTTTTTTTTCTAAAATGTTTCTTTTGCTGCATCATCCCCCTCAGAGTGTTTGCAGGTTGGGACAGAGAGGTGGAGAGAAGAGTTCAGGAGAACTTTTCTCCATGTCCTGATGTACATGTGAGCCAACACTTGTGTGATGTTCACAACCAGGATGACTCAAACAATAAAAAACTGAAATATTTCCTGCCCAGGCATCATCCCTGCCCCTGCTTAGTGAGACAGCATCTTGGGATGGGATTCTGGTCTTTTTTGGAGTCATTTTTCATTAAAATTTCCAGCTGAGAAAGACATTAAATCCCCAATTTCCACCACTCTTGCCTCTGGGAAGGGGATCTGTTGGAGATGTGCAGGAGCCAGACATGATTTAGGGAATTTTCTACTTCTTGTTTGCTGTTTGGGGTCTGATTTTAATGCTGGACCTCTCCCTCCTCTCCAAACGGGCTCTGCTTTTTGTAGGGAAAGCAAAAAGGCTTCAGCCACCACGAGCTCCAGCCAAATCTCCAAACAAATCTGTTTGAGGGTTCCTGGTCTGGGAGTGATTAATCCAAAGTGGAGGAGGGGATAGAGAGGAAAAAAAAAAAAAGGAAAATCAAGATAAGAAAACTCTTCTTGCAGGGATATTGCAATTATTCTGGGTTTAATTTATGAACTCTCTGGCCCCTTTGTGGTGTGTTCATCTCGGGTTTGTCTGCAGTGAACAACGTGCCTTTCAACAAGGCCAGGAGAAAACTGAAGCTTGGGTCGTGCTGTCACAAATGTTTTCATTCCTGTGATGGCCTCAAAGACCAGCACAAAATGCCCAATCCCCAGGCACAGGGCTGCAGCCAAGAGGGAACAAGGCACAATCTCCATGGCCCCAAGGCAACCAGGGATTAAACACCATCCCGGGGACAAGTCCAGCAAGGGCTCTGGCTATGAATTAAATCATTAAAGTGTTTTCAAAACACCCTCCACAAAACATCTTGGCTTGCTCGTTGGTGAGTCAAGTGAAGAGCACCAGGAGCACGCGGGAACGTGGCCACCACGACGGCGTTTAATTCATTCTGGGGATGCTTTTTTTTGCATGGAAAGCCTTCCCTAAAAAGCAGAGCGACGCCGGGATGTGCAGACTCCGTCCCTGCCGGGGCAGGGAACAGCTTTTCCACGGCTGGAGCGAAGGAATCCAAGCTCCAGGTTCCAGCCCTGACGGCTGCAGCTCCTTACCTGAGCCATCCCCTCCCTCTGCCAGCACCGGGGATGCGGGAATCGGCACCAGGGATGAGGGAATCGGCACCAGGGATGTGGGAATCAGCACCGGGGATGCGGGAATTGTGTCCCAGCCGCTGGCAAAGCCATCGGAGGGGCCGGTTCAGAGCCGGGGCAGCTGTTCCAGCCTCCTCTCAGATGCTCCTCATGCAGAGCTCAAATTTTCCACCCATCCCTCCAAGCTCTGCTCCCTGTTTCAGGGTCTGACGCTCTGTTCCTGCTCCGAGCCCGATGTCAAAGCTCTGTTTTACAGAATATTGAGGAATGCTCCAGCCAGATTTTCTCCCTGGGTCTTTCTCTCGGTTTGGAAGGATTTTGCTGCCGTTTTGTCACCAAACCCTGGCATTCTGTGGTGATGCAATGGGCGGGAAGCAGATTATCCCAGCCAAGGACAGAGGATACAGGGATGAACATCCTGCACTCACACCCAGCCTGGCATATTCCAGGGCTCACAAGCAGAGCCTGGAAGGTGAATTTTGACAGGATCCTTGCAGAAAAAGCCAAGCTCCTGAAAAGGGAGGCTTTGGGGCCATCCCTACCACCCAGGGAGAATCTGTATGGAAAAGGAGTAATTTCTTTTTCCTTCATCACTCTTAAAGTGCTGGCAGCCCACAGGGTGGTCCAGAGGGATGGGAACACACAGGGTTAAAAGCAGCCCTGGCTCCACTAAAACTGATTGCAAAACCCCCTTTGGCTCCAGTGAAGCAATTTTCCCACCACCCTCACCAGTTCTGCCTTCCCAGAAAGGTGAAGGACACGCTGGGGAGTTGCAGTCAGAGCTGTGCAAGGAATGCAGATGGTTTATTAGGAATCTGTGCCGGTGCTCCTGCAGCAGCCTCAGTCCTCCTGCGGCCCTGCCTCGCAGCTTTGTTCTGGAGAACCCTCTGGGGAGCTCATTTAAACAGCAGGAATGCTCACCAGAAAAATGATGTTCTGTCTCCTGTGAGCTGGGAAGTGGAAGGAAAAAGCAGGAGAGACCTTTGAGAGAGGCAGAGACCCATGGAGTCAGGGCACAGGGATTGTTTGCTGCAGCAAAGCCAGGATCTTACCTCTGGATTTGCTGCTGGCTCTGCCCCAACACTCTCCAGAGATCTCCAGTTTGTCCTATTTTTGGTTTAGGCTGCAGGCTCTGCTGGCAAAGCTGGGCTCAATTATTTGGGTACAGCAGGCTGGAGGTTGACCTGCAGGTGCAAAGAAAAATGTTAATAAACCAATGGTGTCTCTCCAGCAGAGAAACAGAAACAAAACCAGAATCGGGCACGGTTTGGCTGCGGAAAATTTTGCAGAGCAGAGGTGTTTGCAGAAGCACTGGGAGTAATGTGAATGATTAAGAAATTAGAGATGTCTTTGCTGAGACAACTTAGAAATAAATGCATAAATTAATTGGAGTTTGATGAGAAGGTTTTAATCATTTTTACAGACAGCTGTGCACAGACAGCAGCTCCTTCTCCTGACTGGGAAAAAAAAAACTGTGTTAGCTGTGATGTTAGGATGCCACTGAAGGGGAATCAGGGTGTGAGGGGAAGGCTCTGGGAAGTGAACACCTTTATTCAGGATGAATAAGCCCCTTGTGGGAAACAGATTTCTCGAATCTCCCTCTCTCGTGGTGCAACTCCTCCGATGGTATCAGATCTTTGCTAGAACCAGCGATTTTTCCTACCAATTACCCACCAGTCCCAGCCCATCTCCCTCTGGAATAACAGGCAGGGCATTCATGTCAGATTCCAATCAGATGATAAGGGAATTTATTGCTGAGATGATCACTGCAGCCACGGTGATGAATGGGCTCGGAAGGATTTTAGGGGAATTATTTCCCCGTGCTCTTTTTTGTGCCTGTGGTTGCATTCTGGCTCCTCCATGGCCTTTTAGGGGGTTATTTCTGCACCAGGATGGACATTTTTCTCCAGGTTTTATTCCTTTTTCCAGCTCTCCTTGCTCAGAAAACAAGAGAAGGACAATTAAATCCATCACAGGGATGGAGCTTTTGAGGGGGTTTGTTGTACTTGGCACCCTGTCAGCAGCGGGGCCTGCCATGAAAAAGGTGCACGTTTAAGGAGCTTTAATCATTGCTGAAGAGCTGTGCAGGGTGTTAAAAATGAGCTGCTCTCCTTCTGAAGCTGCTGTGGAGATGCAGTTTGAAGATGGGCTCCCTGCTGCTGCTCAGCTCCAAGATTTGGGTTGTTCCCTTCCCTTTCCTTTCCTAGAAATGAGCTCTGTGGTTTTATCTGAAGCTGTTTAATAGCAAAGGTGGATCAAAGGAAAAGATTCCCAATAAATTTGGCTGGTGGTAAAGCAGGTTGGCACCTGAAAGGCTGGTCCAGCTCGTGGTTCAGGTCAGGCTTTTAAATAATGGCATCAGGAGCCACTTCCCTTCACCCAGCCTGATTTAGACCAGCGACAGCAGCAAGAAGCAAAGCAGAGCCAGGGAAATCCCCACGTTGCTGCTTCTGCTGGAGAGGAAAAACAATCTGGTGGCTTTTAGCAGTCCTACAAAGCCTGAACACCTTGAGACAGCCCCAGCAGATCTTCCCAGACAGTTTTTCTCTTCAAGCCAAACTCTTCAGTGTCCTTTTCTCATTAAGGATCATCTGTTGGATCACTCTGAAGGAGCCGTGGGATGTCCAGGGCCATCACTGTCATCTCCCAGCCACTGCCAGTGATGCTGTCATGCTCCAAGGGAAGCAAACAGAGCTGAGAATGCAAATTTATGGTTTGTTTGTGAAAAAAAAACCTGATATTTTAAAAATCTGGGGTGGTACCCTGATGGTGTCCTAACAAGGAAGGGCAGAGGGAACTTCCCAGGGTTTGTAACCAGCTGGAAGTTTGAACCCTGGCTGTTTTTCCCATTCCCAGAGATGCAGTGAGGGTTACCATGCCTTTATATCATTAGAACCTGGGTGGATCTTGAGGTTTGGGCAGAGAAAGACAATTTCCCATTGGAAGTGCTGCCCCTTTTCTAAGCTCTGTGTTTGGTTCAGCTGCCTGAAACTCGGGACACTGAAATTTAGGGCTCATTGGTCTCCTCCAGCTGGCCCTCACCTCCAATATCTCGCCAAGACAAAAGGTGTTTAAAAGCAAGATCCTTTGCTAAATATATAGAGATGCAAATTTTACTGCATCTAAAACTGACCAGGGAGCAAATGTTTGATCTGGGTTCAGCCTTTTGTCCACTTTATTGGAAGACAGTCACATTTGGGGCTCAGCAGTCTGGATTAAGAGATGTTGGAAAGGGTTGTTACAAGCTATTACTGAGGCAAAGTAAAAGAAATCAGATGTTTATGTACAATTATGCTTTTGTACAAAGCTGTGGCCAGGAGAGAGCAGAGACAGTAAAAAGGAAAAGTGCCTTTTTGCATTTGGGGACGGCGAGATGGACGGATAAGGACAAGGAGAGAAGGCACCAGGGGCTCAGGTTTCCTCCACATCCCTCTGGCAGAGCAGTGCAGGGAACAAACAAATCCCAAATCTGCTGACTCTGCTTCAGGGAAGGCAGGAGGGGTTTTACTGTGGTGCCTCTGGTGAGTTCTGAGTCAGGAGTGGAAGAGCAAGCCCAGCCCTCACCCTGCCCACGGTGACATCCCAACCATGGCACGGGCAGCAGCCCCTGCTCTGCTCCCTCTTGGCTGCAGCAGCAATAAATCAAATTTCAGACACTTTGCTCTACCTCTGCATCAACCCTCTGGCTCTATAACCCATCTGCAGCCACCGAGGTCTCCAGCAAAGCAGAGAAGGTTCATCTCCACCTTGACCCTGGGGCTGGCAACGCTTTTCTGTGGCCAAATTTCCCTGTGCACACCTGGAGCAGCTCCATCCAAACCCCCTGACAGAGGCTCCCCAGGCAGCTGTGGTGCTGAGCCAGATCCCATCAGGGTGCTGGCCATGCCCAGTGTCCCTCATGGCACCCAAATTTAGGGACAGAGCCACTCGTGGCCCTTGGGAGCAGGACTGGTGTGTCACTGGCAAAAAGGGACATGGAACCAGGAGAAAAGGACACATCACTGGGCAAAAAGGGATATGTCACCAGGAGAAAGGGACAGGTCACTGGCAGAAAGGGACATTTCATGGCCTGCAGTTGCCCTCCCTCTAGTCCCAGCTGTAAAAAAACCCTGCCAGCATCCCCAGGAAAGTTCCCATCGCCAGCTCCCCGGCTATCCACGCAATCTGTGGGAGGATAGAGGCAGGGAGAGGGAGAAAGGGAGAGAGATAAACAATTTCCTACACAGTTGTGGCTCAAGCCCTTCTTACAAGAAACACATGGTCCCTGACACAATATTTAGCTCTCCTGTAACATGGTCCATTTGGAGGCTGGTGGCTGTGTGGAGAGCTGTAGTAAAACATTCCTCACTGGTAACACACACACACAGACAGAAAAACCCAGCCTCAGGAGGAATGGTTGGGGTTAACTCCATAAAGGCTGGAGAAGGGGATGGCAGGGAGGCTCCTCTGGAGCAGGGATGTGCCTCAGCATCTCCTCAGGATGAGGAAAACCCAGCTCCATGGGTTTGAAAAGCTTGCCCTGCTGGGTGGTGACCCCTTGGCTTTGCCCCATTAGACCCAGAGGAGAGGAGTCTTTGGGGCTGGAATTTTTCCTTCACTGCTCCATTTTCTGCTCAGAAAACAGTCCCGGGGAGGATCGCTGTGTTACGCCAAAAAAAAAAAAAAATCCCTTTTTTTATTATTATTTTTATTCAATTTTTGTGCTCATTAGCTCAGGAACTTACAGTTGGAGTTGTCAGTGGGCTCCTCCTGCCAACATCTTGCAGGGCTTCACGGGAGTTACATCATTTGGCCTCGGAGGAGCAGCTAAGTGGAAACACATTTGGGTTTGCTCGTGTTGCTCCGGCTCCTTTTCCCTCTCTCCCGGATTCCCAGGGCAGAGCAGGAGGTCAGGCAGCTCCCAGTGCCCACAGAGCACAGAGATCCTTTGGGATATCACACCCCATGGGCATTGCACTCCCCAAACCCATCCCAAATCCTCCTGCAATTGCTCCAGATCTGCTCCAGTCCCGGGTGAAAATGCTGGATATTGAACTCATCCTGGCTCATCCCTTCTGCCTCCTTAGCTTTTCCCTCAGATTTCTCCTGGAGCTGTGTCCCTCCCCTCCCAGCTCGCTCCAAGCCAGTGTGTCCCCATGGCCAGCACTCTCTGCCCTTCCCACTCCTTCTCTGGCTGCCCTGCAGGGCAAGGCTTGCTTTGCCCAGACGTTTTTATTGAGGGATTGAAAACACTCCCAACACCAGCCCAGTCCTGGCAGAACCAAGGGCAAATCAGATCCCACAGCAGGAAATTGACTGGTGATGTAGCCTGAATTTTTTTCCTGACCATGACAGGACTGATCAGTGACAATTTTACCTACAATGGCTTCATTTGCTCCTCAGTTCACCCATTAAAATTCCAAGGGTGGCTGACACCCAGCCTTGACCACCAGAACCCCTGACCTTGTGTGGTGCTAATGCTTTTCTAACCTCAAAGCCAAGGAGGAAGGGGATGATAAAGCAAAATGAGGGTCCCATCTGCAGGCTGGAGTGGATTTTTAATTAATTGCAGCCTGTGGGCTGGCAACCACTCATGCTCTGCTGTGCCCAGCCTGCCCAGGGAAGGGGATTTGGGGACTGGGCAGGAGCCAGAGCAGCTTTGGAGCTTCCCCACCAGTCCTGCGTGTCAGTGCAACCCCAGCTGCTCCTCTCCCTCGTGCCCCAACGAGCTGCTGAGGAAGAGCTCATTATTTATAAAAATAAAGCCAAGAAGCTGTCCCAGCAGAGGCCACCCCAGCGAGCTCCCTGCCACCCAGCTCTTGGAAAGGAGCTGCTTTGGAGCAGCCCTCACCAACACACCCAGCCCCTCTCCCTGCATCTGCCTCACACCCACACCAGCCTTTCCCCTGCCCTGGGTACTCGCTGATGGGTTTGAATTCAATGTATGGTCGCGGTTCATTTTATTTTTTCCCTGTCCGTTGATGTTTAGTCAGGAGGAAGCGATTCCTTGCGCTGCTGTGCGGGTTTGTCCCGCAGGATGCGGTGCAGGGCTGGCTGCTCTCACCCACGGCCCTGGGAGCCCCGGGGAGGTGCAGGGACACATCCAACACCTCCCCTCTGACAGCCTGGGGACAAGCAGAGGGATGGGAAACATCTTCCTCATCGTCGGCATCAATGGCAACGACTCCCAAGGCTCCGGCGACACCCGGGAGCGCCCTGAGCATCCCCGGGCGCGGCTCGGCTGCTCCGGGAGCTCGGGAAAAGGCAGGCGTGAGCACCATCTAGTGATGCTGGCCGAGCCCGGGCTGTCCCCCCACCCAGCGGCCCCCAAAGCCCCGCACCAGCCGGGCTCTGCTGATGCCTTCAGTTTTATCTTTATGTATCCCAGGTTCTGCAGCTCTGAGCTCACAGTCAGGGTCACTCAGCTCTGCACACAGCAGGGACACAAAACAAATCCTTTTCCTGCTGCACCCCAAGGACAACTTTCAGCCCCAAAGCACAAACAAGGGTGGCTGGAGGGAGGAACAAGAAGGATGGGAGCTCACAGCCTGGAGCTGGAATGGGACAATTCAACCCCAAGGTGCAAATGGACCAAAACTGATCAAAGTGTGAGACCTGGTGACCATTTGTCCATTTTGTGTCCATTTTGTGTCCATTTTGTGTCCATTTTGGGTTCACCTTGGGTGCAGCCCTGCCCAGGCTCTTGTCCTGCCCAAGGTGTGTCCTTAAAGGCCTTTTAATAAAAATCTGCTTTATTCTCCAGCTCTGTGCAGTCTCTGTTCCAGCTCAGCCTCCCCTGAATCAGTTCAGGGCTGGTTTGGTGTCACTGAGCTGTGTTTGGGTCCCGTGATGGGTTGGTGTCCTGGGGTGACTTTATGATGCTTGTATCCCCAGTTGTTCTGTTCATGATGGATATTGGGGTCGGGTACCACTGTGCTGGGAACTGTACAAAGCATTCCACCCCCAGAGAGGGATGAGAGGAGCACTAGCACCAGGGAAATTCAGGAATCCTATCCCTGGATAGATCCTAGCTGGTCCGAGCCCTCCAGATCAGTGCCGCTGTAAGCTCTTCATCCATCCCTTCCCACTCCTTCACCTCAGCTTCTGGCACAGCCCTTCCCAGGAGCTCATCCCAGGGCTCCTTTTTGCAGCAGAGGATGGGGAACTCTGCAGGATGCTGGAAATCCCTGCCCTGGAATTGCAGAGAAGGCAGATGGCAGCAGGATCCTGCCTGGCCCCAGGGGACACATTGGCACTTCCTAGGAAGGGTCTTGGTGTCACAGGTACTTTTCTTAATGATCCCTTTTCCACCATTGTTTAAATGTACAGAAATCTCAGCTTTTTTTAAAGAGCATTCATTTGAATTTTGTGAAAGTATGAGCTAAGAGAGGGGCAGGGTTCAGAAACTGGAAAAGCCAAGTGCAAGCTGTGCTGCAGATACTGAATTTTAGGGATGGGTGGGAAAAACACAATTCCACTCCGTGAAAATGTTCAGGGTACTGAGGGAAAATGTGGCCTGACACATATTGAAAGTAGAATGCATACAAGTCAGGGGTTTGCCTAAAAAAACCCTGCCTGGGACAGGGATTTTTGATCCTGGGGCTTCTCCAGGCCCAGTTTTATAGAATCACATTTTGAGCAATGCAGAGACACCAAAAACCTGCTTTCCCCCCTCACAATGAATGGGGTTGTTGGTTTATTTTGTTTTAAAGTCATGGCTTTAAAGATAAACCTCCTGCTTTCTGATACCAGCCTGGAATCAGAAATGATGCATTTTGCTACCAAAGCCTCGTTTGACAGGCTCTGAACTCCTAACACAAAATATTCACCACATTTCCATTTTTTTCCCCCCAGTTCCAGCTGAGGACATGCCACACACCTTGTCCCACGTACCTAAAGCACACCAGGGGACAGGCAGGCAATCTGTGGATGGTGGCTGTAGCACGGATCACTGGAGTTAAAATAGCAGGAAGCATTTGGGAAGGGATTTTCAGGCTCACTCTTCAGGGTTTAGGTGGATCTGTTGTTCCTAAAGACAGGCATGAGACTCAATAGGAGCAGGAACACCCAGCAGCAGAATCTGCCAGAGGCCCAGATGGGTTTAAGGTCTCATTTAACCTGGATTTCCTGGGCAGGATTTGCATGTGTCCCTCAGCACCAGCCCATTCTCAGGGTGCATCTGATGCCCTCAGCTCCTCCCTCTGTGAGAGGCCAGGGCTTTGAAAGGACCAAATCCAGGGATTTGCACTTCCCAGGTGGTTTGGGAGCAGTGGGGCTGGGGATGGCTCTGTTCAACCCTTTGAGGGTGAGGGGAATGTGCCAGGGAGGCTCCCCCAGAGCTGCTGCCCTGACCCCAAACCCCGAGCTGTGCTCCATCAGCCCAGCCCCATCTCTCCCTTTTCCTAAGGAACACACTGCCTGCTCCCAGGCTGGGCTGAGCACCAGTTTTCCCTGTATCCAGAGGCCCTCTGGCCCTTTCCTAGGTGAGCTCAGCAAGCACAAATGTCCTCCCTAAACAACAGCAGAGAGGAGACAGCTGGATCTGCTGCAGGCTCCCTTTCCAGTGAGTCATAAAAGTTCCTTGGCAGCTGCCTGCGTGTCTCTGACTGGGATCAGGTTAGGGGCAGTGTGGAGAGCTGAGGATGGAAAATATGTGTTGAATTTACTCCTCTGTCCCACTGCTGATCCCAGGGCTTGGGAACGCTCCTGCTGGAGCTCCCTGCCACATGCCAGCTCTGCTCCAAGCTCTGGGGCTTGTTGTCCCTCCATCCTCTCCTACATGTCCCTCTACACTCCCACCTGGAATGCAAGGCAGGAGCAAATTGAGGGAGGCAAAGAGGCAGCCAAAGTGCCAGTGGGGACAGCAGGCAGCAGCCTCCAGGCACTCAGCACAACTCACATTGTCCAGGCCACAAAAGAAGCCTGAGGACTGAGGCTTTCCTATTTTTCTTTTGGTCTGAGCAGCAGCAACAGGCAAAAATTCCCATTCCCTTCCTGTCTGTCTGTCCAGGAGCCCTGACTGGTACAAAGTGTGGTAACACCCCCAGACCTGTCTCATTCTGGCTGGGTGTTGGACCAGGTGATGCTCCCACTGTGTCCTGACACTCACCTGCTCCGTGGCTATGGAAATCAGAGCTGGATGTGCACACCCCAGTGGGAAACACCCAGGGGAAAATGCTCCCACTCCTCTCCAGGCTTTGTTTTCCCTCAGTAGAAGGATCTGGAGGAAGCACCATGAGGAGGCACAGCCTGGACGTGGTTCCAGCCCAGGAGTCCCAGTGCTCACCCCAAACACCCACAGCGAAGGGAGGAAGGATCAGCACAAGGCTCTTGGAAAGAGATTCCCAGGAAATGGAGTTACTGAAATCCTGGAGGAAATGGAGCTCTTGGCATGGAGCAGAGCTGTGCTTTTTCATAGATCTGTGTTTGCTTGGGAGGAGGAAAAGCCCCTCTAAGGAGCCCCTGCTCTCGAGGCAGAAAGCAGCACCCTGCTTTGAGCAGAGCCTGCAAAAGGGAGGGAAATTCTCCCAAAAAACATGAGGAGAAGCTGCCAATTCCCTTCTGCAGCCCTTCCCTTGTCACGGCATCTGAGCCCTCAGTCCCACCAGCAGCTGTCAGGCACTGCTGGCCCTGCCTCCCATCCCACTCCCAAACACAAGCTGGGATAAAAGCAAGCTTGGGAAGCTCCCCCACAGCACCCTCAGCCACCAGGCAGATCCTCTGCAGGCCTGCAGCCAAAAAAGCTGCTGCTTCTTCTTTTCTCAGCCATTTCCCTGCCTGGAGTGGACACTGAGAGAGGAAAAAGTGAGAAATGAGCAGAGAGTGCTGGGCCTGCAGATGTGTGGGGCCTCCCTGCCAAAATCCCTGCTCGCTCCTTCCCCTGCATCCCAGCTTGAGGAAAACTTCCAGGGGCTCCTCAGGGGCTGAGGTCACATTTTCTACTTTTTCTGCTGCAAAAGGGGAAGTGGCCAAGGCCAGGTTGGACAGGGCTTGGAGCAAGCTGGGATAATGGAAGATGACCCTGCCCCATGGGATGGGATAAGATTTGAGGATCCTCCCAAGCCAAACCAGTCTGGGATTCTGTGCTGTGTCCATAGAAATCCCATCTCTTGTGGCCAAGGAGGAGCAGGAAAGGCTGATCCCAGCAGGGAGCATCCCTGTGGATGTTCACCCCCAGGGATGTTTGCAGAGCTGATCCCAAGTCTGCAGTTTGTTATTTTTGTAAGCATCCTCCTCCTGGGGTGTGAAGTGATCACCAAAGGAACTCTGCCCTCTCTCAGCTCACACTTTTCCCATAGAAAATAACTTTGGCTCCCCACCAAAAAAACTGAAAATTAAAAAAAAAAAAAACAACAAAAAACAAAAAACAAAAAACAAAAAACTTCATGTTTCAAAGTTAAAATTTTCACTGATTTTTTGGCATTCAGAGGAACACTTCAAATCAAAAATATCTCTGCAGGAATCCTGAAGTCTTTATGCTGACAGAAAAGTTGGCGCCGCTAAAACTTCTCATGGAAAAAAAAAAAGAAATCAATATTGAAGAGCCACCCCAGCAGTGCTGCTGATCCTGCAGCACCACAAGAGGCTCACAGGGCTTGTTCAGCTCAGGGCTCATTTGGAATGAGAGATTTTCCCCTTCCAAGAAGCAGAAGGATTGAGACAAACGCAGGGAGGTCCCCTAATTTTAGGACACTTTCTCTAACAGATGAGAACTTCCCCCAAGCAGTGGGAGGTCACTGCTGAGGTGGGATGTTGAGTAATGGGGACTGCTGGGTTGATTTTAGATTTTCTCAGCAATTTTACGAGCCCTAAATTCCTAAAATTACTTTTTTCTGCCCCAAAATTACCTTTCTTACCCCAAAATTACCTTTCCTACCCCAAAACAACCCAAAGCTGAGCCAGCCCTGCCACCACCCAGCAGCCACACTCTGTCAGGAGCCACAAGAGGGCATTAGATTTGTAATTTTTCCCTATCCAAAGAAATCCAAGACATTTCCTCGATTCTAATCCATTTCCCAGTGCCCAGGTAGGACTGTGGGAATATTTAGCAAATCCTAAAGCCTTAATAAGGCAGCTTGGCTTCTTTTCATGTCTGCAGTTTGGTTTTTTTGTTGCCTCTATGGAATAAGAGGAAAAGCAGGGAGTGGGAAAAGCAGAACATTTTGAAAATAACAAAAATCCACAAATGAACCCAAGCCACAACATTTCCAGTGCCTGCAGGAATTGAATGGACATGAAAGAAATTGAATAAATTTTAAATAAACTCTTGAAAATGGTAAAGGGAACAGGTTCAGGGAGGTTTGCTGGGATCCAGGGATTCCTCCTGAGCCTGGATTTCACGGAGATATTTCCAAGCCCCACAGCAGCTGTGCTCAGGCCTGTCTGGTGTCACTCCAAAGTGTCCCCCTGTCCTTAGCTGAGGTCATTCCTCCAGTGAAATGACATTTATAGGACCAGGACCATGTCCTGGGAGTGCCCTGCAAGTGTGAAGGGACATTTTTCAACCCAAAAGTGCCATTAGGCCTCTACTCCTTAATTAAAAAAATGTTCAAAGCAGCTGGAAGCCATCAGGCTGCAGCTGCAAAGAAATCAGCAGAGGCCCTTGGTCTTCAAAGCTGAAGTTTTCCAGCAATACCAGCCCTGAAACAGGTAAAGAAATCAATGTACACTGAGGTGTGTAAACATGAACCTGCCAGGCTGGTGCTTACGAGAGGAAGGTGCTGTTAAAAATGTCACAGCTGCTCTGGGCACCCACAAAGGAGGGAGAACATTTGGTCTGCAAGGACCTAAAAAAAGGAAATAAATTTTAAAAAAAAAATCAAAACCTGAAGTAATTTAAGGAAGATTTATTCCCTTTTTGTTCTGTGCTCTGCTGACACATTTGGGAGTCCAGGGAGATGTGTGGGCCAGGGAGAAATTTCCCAGGCCAGGAGGGAAATGCAGATGGAGTCAGCCCTGACTTGGGAATCAACCCAGGTAAAACTGTGTCCCAGGGAAGTGTGGCACCAAAACCAAGGCAGAGCTGGCCTGGATCTGGCTCGTGGTGGCCAACACAGCCCTGCCCCAGTGTCCCCACCTGAGCCAAATCCCTCGTGGACTGGGGAAGCTCAGGAGCTGAGCCTTCTTCCACTGAGCAAATCTCAGCCCAGGAAGGTGGAACAGCAGCCCTGGGAGCAGGAGCTGAGCCCAGGAAGGTGGAACAGCAGCCCTGGGAGCAGGAGATGATCCCAGGAAGGTGGAACAGCAGCCCTGGGAGCAGGAGATGATCCCAGGAAGGTGGAACAGCAGCCCTGGGAGCAGGAGGAGCTCCAGGAAGGTGGAACAGCAGCCCTGGGAGCAGGAGCTGAGCAGGAGGAGCTCAGCCCCAGCAATGTGCTCGTGCCTGTGTGTGTCTGCAGGTGTCTGGGAGAGGAACTGCTCCAAACCCTCTCCAGCAGCAGCCCTGAAGTGCTGGGGGAGGGCTGGAGCTCTGTGTCTCTTCCTTGGGGGATTTGATGTTCTTCCAAGCCATCCTGAGGCTGCCAGGTTCTCCAGCTCAAGGGGAAGCAACAACAACAACAGCAGCGCTCATTAATGGAAGCAGCCTGGGGTCCCTGCTGCCAGCACGTGCCTGCCACACATCCACTTCCCCAGCTGCCATCCCGGGGAAAAACAGGAGGATTCCAGCCCAGGAATACCTCCCACAGCAAAAATACCTCCCACAACACACCCACCCCAGCCAGGCCTGCACAGAGACAAGAGAACTTATCTAGGATGGAAAATAAACCCCAGCAAATCACAGCGGGGAGGGGACATCCCTGCCCAGCCTCTTCCCTTGATCCTTTCCTTTCCCAAAGCCACCCTCATCCCTTAAAACACTGGCACCCCTGGTGTCTTCTGTGCTCCTCTCCTCTCCAATGTGATTTATTTTGCAGGCCAGATAATAAGGCCGTTAATTCTTTGGCTCCTGCTGGGAGCAGTTTAATGGAACATGACAAGAAAACAGCGTTTCTTTTGTGGGAGTAATTATTGGCTGGTTTTAAGTCTTTACCTACAGCAATAGCTGTGAGAATGGTCCCATTAAAGGCAGGTGGGGACATTAATTCCTCAGAAATTGCGAGTGTTTTTTAAGCTGAGAGACAGCAGAAGTGACCAGAGCTGGGACAGTCACCTTAGTGCAGAGGAAATATTTTCCTGAGGGTAGAGTAGCTGCCCTGGCTGTGGCAGAGGATCCATCCTGTGCTGAAGGAGGGGATCAAGGATACCCATTTATTTCAATTTTTCAAGGAGGAGCTTGCTTGTGGGATGCACCACAATCATTAGAAAAAAAAAAAAAAAATCTGTAATGGAAAAAAAATAAATGGGGGGAGAACAGGGAAAGACAATTTGGATGGAGGAGGTGTAGACACAGCCCTGACCTCGAGGCTGCCTCAGACAAATGATTTCCCTCAGCTTTCCCTGCAGGACCCAGCTGGAAAATCCTCATCAGGCAGGAGGAGTGGATGCAGCTCTGCTGCTGGGGCACTGCTCCCACTGCTTTATTGTGCTGGGCTTGCTCCCATTGCTAGGAGACACTGTTGCTGTTGGCACTGGGGGATGGATGCTGGCTCTCTGGGAGCCCACATGTGCAGGGGAGGTGACTCATGAGAGCTGGATCCTGGCTCTCAGGCTGCCTCCAAAATGCTGGAGGAGAACATTCCCTTCTGCTGACACATGGCAGCTCCTGATGGACACCCCAGAACCCCATGGGGACCTGAGCACTTGCAGGGCTCCCAGATCCGTGGGGAAGAGCCCTGGAGGGGTTGTCCCATCCCTGGAAGTATTCAGAGCCACGCTGGATGGGATTTTGATCAACCTGGTCTAGGGGAAGGTGTCCCTGCCCATTAGAACAAGATCTTTAAGGTCTTTTCCAACCTAAATCCCCCACAGCTGCAAGATCTCATCACAGCCCCCCTTCCAGTGCTCAAAAAACCTTTGCAACACCAGTGAATTTCCCTTTTTCCCTGTGGATCTTGCACTAAATATTGCCTGAACATCCCTGGATCAGCTGCTCTGTGTGCCCAGGCTGGACACAGGTTTTGCCATCACTGTTGGTTATTTGGATAATGCCCCATTTTTGGTTGCCTCCCCAAGCTCTTGGCACCCAAAATAATGAGGTCCAAGCCCTTGCATGGATGAAAAAGCCACTTCTGAGGAGCCACGTCCCCAATGTCCCCAAAGACAGGAGCCAGGGCCAGCCCAGGGCTGGGCTGCAGCTCTGGAAGTGTGGAGGAGTTCAGGAGTTCAGCCAGGGCTGCATGGCTGTGAAACATCTCCAGGCTGCAGCTTCAGCCTGGAAAAGCCACGTCCCAACCCCTGGCTGCTCTTGAAAGTCCAAATCCCAAGAGAAAATAAAAGCAGATAAAAACCCTCCCATCCAACCCTTCTCCTGGAGGGTTTGCACTGAACTCAGCTCCGAGCTCAGACCACAGCTCCCACCTCCTCTGTTTTTGTGATGTTTTGCCCCAAAAATCAAACAGCTTCAGGGATATTTGCTGTCACACACTGAGCTGAAGCCCAGGCCTCTGCATCCCACTTCCCTGCTTTGCTCCCCAGTTTTCCACAGCTCCTGGCAGCCTTTGGAGACACAGAGCAGCTACAAAGTGCACAAAACCCTGGTCACTGCTTGTGTTGTGCCTTACCTCTTGTCCCTGTCCTTAAAAAGCCCTGGAATGTCTCTAATCAGCCCCTCATGTGTCTGCTGGATCCCTGGAGAGTAAGAAATCTGGCATTCCAGCTTGCACAGATGTCATAAAAAGAGGAAGGAAGAACTGTTCCTCAAAAGTGGCCCTCTGTGGGACAGAAATCCCACAAAAGTTTGTCCCTGTTTGTGGGTGCCTCTCTGAGGGGGCACTGACACAGCTCATGGGGGTTCTGGGTGATGCCTGGATACATTTTGGGATGCAGATCCCTCTGCTCTGGGGCTGTGGGGCCTGCTCATGTCCCTGGGGTTCTTTCCAGGTGGCATTGAGCCTCTCAGAAGTGGCAAAGGGCACAGGGTTACAAACACCCTCTGCCTTTTCCCTCCATCTGCCCTGCTCAGGCCATCCCTGGATTTCTGCCAGCCCAGTGTCCAGGCTGCCCCTTGCCTGCAGAGCTGCCAAACCTCCTCCCAAACCTCTTTGCCAACTCCTGCCAAAGCTGGCAGAGGCCCAGAGGCCCCAGGGGAAGAATTTTAAAGGAATTCCAGGCAAAGTTGCAGCTGGAGAGAGCTGGGAGCATCCCAAGAGCATCCTGGCAGTGCTGGCAGGGATGCCACACACACTGCCCTGCTCTGGGGCTGGGCACCACGGTGCTCACACGTGGCCTCAAGCTGCCATCTAGTGTTTTCCACATGGATCTTGCTGCCAGAGCCAGGGAAAAGCAGCCCAGAGCTGGGTTGGGCTGCAGTTCCAAGAGGACCCCAAGAGCAGCAGGGCAGGAGGGGGCTGCTGGCTCCCAGCACAAGGAATTTCAGCCATCAGGGTTATGGAATTGTCCAGATTGGATTTTAGCTCTGCTGGGTTAGTGCCATATTCCAAGGAAACAGAGCATCCAGAGCTTAAAAGTGTTTATAAAATTCAGCAGTTTAAAAACTGACAAGATTAAATCAGTCCAAACAAAGAAGGCCCGCTCTAATCACGGGAGGCCGAGCTGGGAGGGGGTCACACAAACAGGGAAGGGGTGGCCACAGGGCTTGTTGGGAGTCAGATGGGGCTGCCAAAAACAACAACAATAATTCTGGAGAATTTGAGAATTCCAGGGTTTGGCCTCCAAGCAGATGCAGGTGACATTGTGGGATGCATCCCCCGTGTCCTGCTGGAGCTGCTGGAGAAAGGAGACGCTGGAGGCACTGGGAAGAGGGGTCAGCAGCAGTTTTGTAAATCAGGGCCCCTTGCAGCACTGCTCTCTTCTTCCCTCCTTCCCTCCTTCCCCCCTTCCCTCCTTCCCTCCTTCCCTCCTTCCCTCCTTCCCTCCTTCCCTCCTTCCCTCCTTCCCTCCCTCCTGGTGCTGAAATCCAAACCTTCCCCCCCCCATCAGAAGCTCCATTCATTCCCTGTTTGTTCCCTGTCAGCTCCATCCCTTCCAGAACCCCCTCAGCAGGCTCTGAGGTTGGTGTGGACAGAGGCTGAGGCTGGCACAGATCTGATGGGATGGGATGGGATGGGATGGGATGGGATGGGATGGGATGCTTTGCCTGTGCTGTCCACCTTGGAATGATGTGGGATCCCTCCGTGGGCTCAGGTGCTGCACCCTGCACTGGGTGGGGACAGAAATGTCACAGCAGCCACCTCTGTGTCACCAAGTGAATGGATGGGCTTGGGGCAATCTCATCCTGAAGAACATCGATGTTCTATGAAAATCAGAATAT
>WEIU01003301.1:66595-79842 GCA_013389925.1 Aegithalos caudatus
TTTTTTCTTTCCTCCCCCCCCCCCCCCCCTTTTAATGTTTCTCACTCGGCTTCCAGATGTTTCCTGAGGAAAAAAAGAAGGAGAACAAGAGGCAAAGCGAGGCCCAGAGGAGGATTCTGGAGTGGAAAAGGCCACGTGGCAGTGGGAGCTTCCCAGGCAAAGGAGGGGAGTGCTGGGAGGAGCAGCCTGAGCCTGCTGGGCCACGGAGATCTGGCTGGACACTCCTCAATCCTGTCCTGATCCCATCCCAATCCCATCCCATCCCAGTCCCCCAGGGAGCTGCCCCAGGCTCTCCATGGCCCAGGCAGGAGCTGAGCGAGCTGTGCTGAGGTACAGGCAGTCTCCACAGCTGGGAAATTCCAGGGCCAGGAAGGGATTTTGCGACCCTGTGGGATGCAGAGTGTGGGATATGGGATGAGGGATGCAGGTAATGGGAGGCGGGATGAGGAAAGCAGGGGGCAGGATGGGGAATTTGGGATGCAGGGTGGGGAATGTCGGACACGAGTTGTGGGATATCTCAGGATATGAGGCAGGGGATGCAGATGTAGGATGCAGGATGCAGAATTCGGGATGCAGGATGTGGATGCGGGATGCAGGATGAAGGATGCGAATGCGGGATGCGGGATGCAGAATTCGGGATGCAGGATGCGGATGCGGGATGCAGGATGCAGAATTCGGGATGTGGGATGCGAATGCGGGATGAGGGATGCAGAATTCGGGATGCAGGATGCGGATGCGGGATGCAGGATGCAGAATTCGGGATGCGGGATGCGAATGCGGGATGAGGGATGCAGAAGTCGGGATGCAGGATGCGGATGCGGGATGCAGGATGCAGAATTCGGGATGCAGGATGCGGATGCGGGATGCAGGATGCAGAATTCGGGATGCAGGATGCGGATGCGGGATGAGGGATGCAGAATTCGGGATGCAGGATGCGGATGCGGGATGCAGGATGCAGATGCGGGATGCGGTACCCAGGGCCGGCCGTTGCCATGGAGACACCGGGGATGCGCGGGGTTCCGGCGCCACCCGGCGGGCAGGCGGGGACACGGCAGCCCCCGGAATCCCGGATCCCCCGGATCCCCCGGGAATGGATCCGTGGAACCCGGGCCGAGCGATCCCCACAAAATCACCGATTCCCACAGAATCCCGGACCCCGCCGTTTGCAAGCCGGGGTCTCACGGCAGCCGCTTCTTCACCCAGGGCAAGAGCAGAGCACCAGAACTGAGGGAATTCTTTCCTCTCCTTGACCGTGCTGAAGGCAGCAGGAGTGTGCAGAGCCAGTTTAAAACCTTCCTTCCTGGTGTGATCCTGGTGGCAGGTTAACAAGCCCCAGCCTTCCCCCACCCGCCCCAAAACTCCTTTAACTGGGGCCAGCTGGGACTTGTGGCACGAGGAAATGAAGGGGGTCACTGGGAACTTCCCGAGGCTTCCCAAGAAACCCGTCCCTCATCCCACTGCCTTCTGATCCTGCTTCCTAACGCTGGTTTCCATAAGCTTATCCCTTTCAGATCATGCAAATCCCATCAACGCAGCGGGCCCAGGGAGGTTCCCAAGTCGATGTGCTGGATTTTCCTTTCAGGTTGGGTTTTTCCCATGGGAAAAAGGAAAATTATCTTTATTCCACATAGAACCCCTACACACACTCCTGGCATCAAGGATGCTGGAGCCAGAAGTGTGGGAGAGCAACTCTGCAGCACCAGGCACCAAAATGAAATCTCTCTGCAGAGGAGAGAGAATTTGGGCAGTTCAGAGCTGTGGTAGGCAAAAATCCACAGCTGGAGTTGGGAAATCTCACCGGTGGGAAAGAGCTGGGTGTGTATTAATGGAGAGGAATGGCAAATTTTGGAGCTCTCAAGCAGAAGCCGATCTGCAAACAGAGCAGGGGCTTGTGTATTTTGATAAAATAAAGTGGAATATCCCGAGTGATGCAACCAAAAAAGAGCCAAGAGGCAGAGCCACGGTTTAGGAGGCTGCTCACACACTGTGCTCCTGCAGCACGGATTGTTCAGAGCAGGAAAAACGGGGGTTTGCATTTCTGGAAACAAACGAAACCAGACAAAGCCATTCTCGAGCTGAAGATTCGGGTTTGGAGAGTAGCAGGGGGCTCTGGGAAAAGAGGAATTTCCTCACGGCTGTGGGAAACACCCCGGGCTGGGTAAGGTCCCGGAGAGGGGTGGAAGAGCAGGGGATGCTCCGGGAGCCGGGTGAGCGCGCTCGGGGGAGCAAGAGAGCCGGAGTGAGCTCGGGGGTGTGACAAACCCAGCGCCGGCCGTGTCACAGCCCGGCACTCTGCCCGGAGCTCAGCCCGGCCTCCAGAGCCCTTTGCTGTTTTCTGCTCACACAGGAGGTGAAAAGCTCCTCTCTCTCTGCCCTGTCCCCCCTCGGACCCTTTTTCCCAGATCTCTGCTCAGCCCCTGCACCTTCCAGTGTCCCCAGGGTCCCCCAGGGATGCAGAACTGCTCCAGTGGGACAGACCTGCCTGGCCAGGACCTCTGAGCTGGCACTGAGCTCATCCATCCCCAGCCCAGGCCTTGCTGTGCTGATGCTCAGGCAGAAGGAGTCCCCAGCCTCTTGGTTATCTCCTTAGGACCCGGATTTTGGCTCTTCAAAAACCACTTTTCTAAAACTCTATAAATAAACCCCATTCTGCGTGCTTGAGTTAACATTAGCCTGAAAACCACCCTCCTTATAGCTCATGTCAGGCAAACAAGACAGGCTTGATAAGTGGAGAGAGTGATTTATAAAGGCACCATATGGGAGCTTGTCTAAGAATCATAATTGATTAGCGAGCTGCAGAAATTGCCGTGGTGCAGGCACCAAATCCCTCCGAGGTTCAGCTCCTCCGAGGGGCCTGGCACCCATTCCAACACAAAAATCACCCTCCATCCTCACCCTGGAGGCAGCCAAATTCCCTGAGGGGCTTCTCAGCCCTGTCCCAGCTCCCAGTGACTCTGGAAGCCTCCTGAGGGCTGGAGGACAGCAGGGTGGGGGTGAGTGCAGCCATCCATCTGCCAAGCCCTCTGATTCTCTCCGTGCTCCAGGAAGAACTCCTGGCCTGGGATCTGTCTAGACACTGCAGGCAGGTCCCAGGCCCTGGGGATTCTCATGGCAAGAGCTCCCAGTGCTGACAGACAGTCCCAGGCAGGCAGGGAGGGGAGGGAAACACCCTGGATTCCCTCTGCACCGAGGATTTGGGGCTCAGTGAGAGCCAGGAGGATCCCTCAGCACACCAGGAGTGCTCAGGACACCTTGGATTTGTCCTGCACCACCTCACAGCTTGCCCAGGGCTGTCCTGAGCCCCAGCACCAAGTTCTGGGGTCTCTCAGTGCTGTCTGTGAATAAACTAAAGATCCTTTACAGGCTCGTGGCCTCACCGTGTCACTGGGCATGAAGGGAGACATAAAACACTCAATTTAGAGCGCCTGCCAAAAAAATCCGTATTTCTAACAGCAGGCAGCATCCAGTGCCCATTAGCCAAGAGTTGTTGAGTTAATTAGAAATGTATATTTGATACCAGGGCCCCGCACGCCGCTAAGGTTTAATAATTGATTTGTAATTTATTTGCCCATTAATTCTTCCTCTTTCAGAGCCAAGCCAGGAGCTGGTGCAGGCTCGTCCATCATCTGGGGCAGCAGCAGCAGCAGCCCCTGCTCCCCTGAGCTGTCGGGGGTGACAGGCTGGAGCCCCTGCAGCCTGTGATTAGTGACTGACTTCAGAAGCTTTTTATAGGGGCTGCGTGTGCCTCTGGAGGGAGATTAACAAAGGGTTCCTTTCCCAGGGACTGGGGCCTCGTGTCAGCACGAGCCAAGCTCCAGAAATTATTGATTCCC
Organism: Aegithalos caudatus; assembly: GCA_013389925.1. NCBI lineage: Eukaryota > Metazoa > Chordata > Aves > Passeriformes > Aegithalidae > Aegithalos > Aegithalos caudatus. The sequence continues at coordinate 70,429 of WEIU01003301.1, forward strand.
TTTCCATAAGGTTTGCATTTCCAAGGGAAGTGATTTGGCTCTTACAGGCAGCGGGTCCTGGGGCTCCATCCATCACAGCACAGCATCAGCAGCAGGTTCAGCTTCAAACAGAGCCTGCAACGCTTCCCTCCCTGCCACCATCCCTAACCTCAGGCAGGAGGCTTTCCAGGGGCTTCCAGAAGGGTTTCCTCCATCCCTTACCTCAGGCAGAAGGGTTTCCAGGGGCTTCCAGAAGGGTTTCCTCCATCCCTTACCTCAGGCAGAAGGGTTTCCAGGGGCTTCCAGAAGGGTCACAAAGTTTTCCAAGGGCTTCCAGAAGGGTTTCCACCATCCCTTACCACAGGCACAAAGTTTTCCAAGGGCTTCCAGAAGAGTTTCCACCATCCCTTACCTCAGGCACAAAGGTTTCCAAGGTGCCCATTCCCAGTTAATCAGAGGGGAAATATAATTACAGTCCCCAAGACCCCCACTCATTTCTCCTGTCACGGGAGCAGGGGTTCATCCCCATCTGCTCATTTCTTTGATTTGTCCTGTGTTTTCTGGAATTTCAGGGTTGTGACTGAAATTGGAGTTTTCAAAGCCTCCAAGGGAAAAGGGAGTTTCCCAGGTGTTTCTTGGAATGTCCCAAGGGACAGCCTGGATGGACCAGAGGACACCTGAGCAGCAGGACAAGCAGGCAAAATCCCAGCAGGGTGGGAAAGGGCCCTGACAACAACGGTTGGCAAGCAGGAAAATATTTTATCCCACTTTTAATCAAGAAAATAGAGAAAATAATCAAGGAAAACCACACTAGGAAGGAGAGCCCTGTGCCTGCCCAGTGCTGACTCCCCTCTCCTCTCAGCAATCCTCATCCTCCTCCACCTCTGGAAACCTCTGGCTGTCAGAACATGCCCTGATGAAGGAATAAGGATGGGAAAGGTGGGTTGGGATGGGGCAGGACTGCCAGCTGCCCACAGGGGCAGGGCAGACACAAGACAAAAGCCTCCAGGAAGGTTGGGAGGCCCAGGGATGATTTTGGCAGCAGGGAGGCCACAGAACAAGGCAATCTTCATGTGTGAAATCCCACGGGGAGCTGCTGCTATAAATAAGGCTGAGGGATTGATTGCCATAAATCACAACCCTGCTGACACCCCGGAGCTCTGGCAGGCAACAGGGATGCTCGTGGGGCTGGTTCTGGTCCCTTGGCAGAGGCAGGAGAGGGATTACTCATTCCTTGTGTTTCCTGCATCCACCTCCTCCCTTCCCCACGGGCCCAGGGCTGGAAGAGGAGGATGGATTCAATCTCCTTGGGAAGGAGGCAGTGACATCTCTCCATCATGGGGGTCCCCAGATTTGTAGGTTCAAGTCCTTGTAGTCCTAGGGAAAGTGATGCTTTGTGTCTGCCCTGTGGGCAGAAAAAAAAACAACCCAAGAATCCAAATCCTCTTTCTTTGAGGTTAAAAATTTAACCTTTTAAAATTTACATGGAGCTGTGGGGTAGCCCTGAGCTCTGGAGCAGATCTGAGGGGACACAGCTCTCACCACAGCCAGGTTTGCCCTCAACCTCGGGCTGGCCTGGTCCAGAAATGCTCCAGAATAAAAACCATGGGGCAGGATCAGCCCAGGATCAGCTCACAGGTGCCTGGGATGATCCCCTGGGAGCACAGAGCCCACCCAGGGCTCTCCCTAGAACCTGGTGTACAGGTGACAACCCAGGGCAGCACAAAAGCACCTGCTTCCTTTGTCTGAGCTGCCTGTAGCTTCCCTGGCTCCAGCAGCATTCCTGATTTACATCCCTGGGAAGATCTGAGAGTTTTCCCTGGGTAAAGCCCCTCAGCAAAACCCAACACCCCCAGCCAGCACCAGAGCCTGGAGCTTGCCCCTCTCCTTCAACCCCTTCAAAACCATTCCCACCAACACCCTTCCCTTAAAGTTCACAATGCTCTGGGCATAAATCCTTCTCCTCCCTTCCACGCTGCTGGAAGTTTGCTACCAGCTATATATTTTTAGATTTTAAAAATGTCACCCTCAAGTGCTCTGAGCACACATAAGTACTGTGAGAAACAAACCCATACAGGCTTGCTGTCAATAACCCAGCCTCAGATGGACTCCCTGCAGCCCTGGCACAGTAAATTACAGCCTTTTCCCCCCACCTCAAATGATGGCTGCCTGCTTATTATTGGCTTTCATCTTTATTGCCTCATCAGGTGGAATGGTTGGAGTGACAACAGCAAATAGCCAGCCACAAATTGTGTCTGCTGGCAGCCTTGTCTGCAGGATGAGGGGCTCAGGGAGCCCCCAGAATCCTGCAAGGATGCTGGGATGGGCCCAACAGCACCAAGCAGTCCAGGGGGAATTCCTAAATCCCAGTGTGAGGGTGCCCTGGGCAGCTGGCCCCAATTCACCCCCTCACTCACCCCACCACAAACTTTTCTGCTCTGGGAGCATCCCATATCAGAGCCCAGTGAATCCACAGCTGGCTGGGTGTTCCAATGGCTCTGGAACTGGAGAATATTTCCTGGGGCTGATCTTTTCACTGCCACAAATTGGCCCCCAAGTGTCTCTGCTGCCACCAGAACAGTCTGATTTGTGCCTGGAGACATGGGGCTGTGTCAGGGCAGAGCCAAAACTGGCTGCACTGAGCTCTTGTGGTTTTGGAGCACTTTTTTGGTCTGGAAGGCATCTCTTGCCAATGATTCTCTTCCAAGGGGCTGAGCAGGGAGCTTGGGAAGGCAGAGAAGAGGTGGGAATTTCCAGCAGAGGAAGGTGGCACGGGCAGGTGGTCCCCTAAAAAGAAAGAAGGAAATTTATTAGCACCTAAAGACCAGAGCCTTCCAGGCAAGGGTTAATCCGGGGGGGCTCTGGGGAGCCACCCCCACCCTGCAGACAGCAGGAAATTCTGTTCTTTGCCTAAGGAGGGAAAGAATCCTGGGGCAGGAACGGGCAGGCCAGGGCAAGCTCTTCCCATCCGGGCGGAGCATCCAGGTTCAGCCTTAGGAAACAGCCCGGGAGTGCCGGGAGCCGCAGGAGGGGAGGAGGAGGGTGACACGTTCTGGACACCCGGGAGCAGCCCTGTCACCCTGCCACCCTGTCCTGTCACCCTGCCACCCTGTCCTGTCACCCTGCCACCCTGTCCTGTCACCCTGTGATCCTGCCCTGTCACCCTGCCCTGTCACCCTGCCCTGCCACCCTGTCCTGCCACCCTGTCCTGTCACCCTGTGATCCTGCCCTGTCACCCTGCCCTGCCACCCTGTCCTGTCACCCTGTCACCAACCCTGTCACCCTGCCACCCTGCCACCCTGTCCTGTCACCCTGCCCTGTCACCCACCCTGTCCCTGTCACCCTGTCACCCTGTCCTGCCACCCTGTTACCCACCCTGTCCCTGTCACCCACCCTGTCACCTCCTGCTCACCCGGAGTGCGTGGGACCCAACAGGGACAGGCAGGGGTGGAGCGAGGATGGAACAGGGATGGAGAAGGGTTGGAGCAGGGATGAGACAGGGATGGGACAGGGATGGGGCAGGGATGGGACAGGGATGGGACAGGGATGGAGCAGCGTTGGGGCCAGGACAGGACAGGGATGGGACAGGGATGTCACAGGGATGAGGCAGGAATCAGGCAGAGCTGGAGCAGGACTGGGACAAGGAGGAAGCAGGGTTGGGGCGAGGATGGGATGAGGATGGGATGAGGCTGGGACAGGGCTGAAGGGCTCTGGCTGGTGGCTGATGGGGGCCCAGACACCTGGGGCAGCAGGACAGTGCCACAGTGCCACTCCTCTCTGCTCCTCCTGTGGCATTTTGGGATCAGAGCTCACTTCACTGCCAGCCCAGGGCTGAGGGAAAGCTTTCCCCTCACTCTGGGACATTGCAGGGACAAAGTTTCCCTCTGCCTGCAGTGGGGTTTAACCCCTTCCCAGGCTCTTCCAGGACTCTGGAACCACATCCCTGCCATGGAGATGAAGCTGCAGCTCCTCCAGCCCCTCCTGGTGACGCAGAGCCCCACCACTCTCCAGTGATGTGCTGGATCCCTTCCCCTCTTCCTGGCAAACAGGAAAATATTTTGAATAGTAAAGAACATTTTACAGAGGTGGAAAATCCCACTTTTAATCAAGAAAATAGAGAAAATAATCAAGGAAAACCACACTCTCACTAGGAAGGAAAGCCCTGTGCCTGCCCAGTGCTGACTCCCCTCTCGTCTCAGCAATCCTCATCCTCCTCCACCTCTGGAAACCTCTGGCTGTCAGAGCATGCCCTGATAGAGGAATAAGGATGGGAAAGGTGGGTTGGGATGGGGCAGGACTACCAACCCCTCTCCCACCACAAGCAGGACGAGTGGGAAGCAGCCCCCACCCCTGAGGGGGCAGGAGGGAGCCCCAGGAAGGGGCTCCAGCCTGCAAAACTCCCCAGCAGCAAAGCAGGAACACCCTCAGGGAGCCACAGAACCACCCAGGATCACCCAGGATGGAAGGGAATGTGGAGATCATCGAGTCCAAGCCTTCCCAGTCTGCTCCTGACTCGGGGACCAGCCTCGGGCCAGGAAATTCTCCCTCCAGCCCTCGGCTGTCTCCAGTGAACTCACACAAGGATGGGGCTGCTCTCCTCACAAGCAGGAAGCTTTTATGTTATAAATTAACAGATGCAGACAAAAATGAACCCTGAGAGCTGAGTCCTCAGGAATCATTCAATGACTCAAACACGAGCTTTTCACCAGAAAATAAATTCAATGCCCTGGCTGCTTTAATCATCAGGCTTTTCTACCTTTACCAGCACTCCAGCACAACACTTGTGCCTTCATTTAATGCTCCTCAGCCTAATACCCAGCACAAAAGAAATCCAGCAGAAAGCCTGGCTGATAACTTCAGCGAATTTCTATTTGACCCTCCCCTTGGGTTTTGGGGTGAGTGTTGAGTGAATGAGCTTTAAAAGCATCTTTTCATTTAGCAGAGGCTCACCGAGCCAAGAATCATACCTCACTCTGTCAGAAGGAAAACAAGATGTGGGCTCAGGGCAATTGAGTAGTGCTGGAGCCCGGGATGGAAAAATCTTTGCCTCCAAAGCCAAACAAGGTTTCACTGCCAGTGTTGTAAGGCAGGGAGATGTGAAATTTTTGTGGCTGATATTTCTCGCCCGTGCCTTGGGATCTGGGGCTCTTTGGGAATGAAAGAGCCTCGGTTTGGGGGATGCTTTAAATGAGGATTTGTTAACTCTTGGTCAGGCTGTGAGGGAAGAGCAGGCACGGGCATACCGTGAAGGGAAAATGGGTTAAAATGCATTAAAATTCAATGTTTGGGCTGTCGGTTTGTTCAACTCGCCTCAGCAGGAAATTTCAGAGTCAGGACAGGAATTTTAGGGTCAGGACAGGAATTCCAGAGCCGGGACAAGGAGGAGGGAAGGAGATGGGAGTGATTGAGAGCAAAGCATCTTTCAGGGGCAGAAAACTGCTCAGAATGACCTGACTTGGGGCACTGGGGAGTGAGAGAGCCAGAGCTTCACTCCCTCACCTCTGCAGCCCCGCAGGGTGAGAGCAAAAGAGAACAAACAAACAAAAATAAAACTGAACCCCCTCCCAAACAAACCCCACAGTGTTTATTGATTCCTACAGATTGTTTCATTCCAGCCCCAGGGCTGCTCTGGACAGGGAAATGGGAGCTGGGGGAGAGGGAATCAGGCGGGGACTGGGATCCGGGAAAGGGAGCGGGATCCCGGGAAAAGGAGTGAGATCCCTGGAAAAGAGTGGGATCCCAGGAAAAGGAGCGGGATCCCGGCAAGGGGAGCGGGATCTCGGGAAAAGGAGCGGGATCCCGGGAAAGGGAGCGGGATCCCGGCAAAAGGGGTGAGATCCCAGGAAAAGGAGAGGGATCCCAGGAAAAGGAGTGAGATCCCAGTAAGGGGAGTGGGAACCCGGGAAAGGGAGCGGGATCCCGGGAAAAGGAGTGAGATCCCGGGAAAGGGAGCGCGATCCCGGCCGGGGAAGGGCACCCCGGGCAGGGCTGGCTGCGGTCGGGAGGTGGCAGCAGCTCTTTTCTCTTTGCTCCTTGCTCTTTGCTCCTTGCTCGGAAGGGCCAGGCCGGCCCCCGGGGGCTCCCGAGGCTCTGCCCCGATCCCGGTGGGATCAGCCCGGCTCCGGGAGCCTCTTGGCCGCCTCCGCAAGCCCGGCCCTGCTCAGCCGAGCTCACCGTGGCTATCTCCCAAGAAAAAACCACCCAGCCCAAATCCCACCTGGAAACGCCCGGAGCGCAATTCCCACCCAGCCCCGAGGAGCTGCGGCTGGAGTGGGAAGCTCTGGGGCACGGGAGAGGATGGGCTGGACTCGGGAATTTGATTTGGGTCTGAACCAGAGCCTGAAGCAGAGCCTGAACCTAAAACCCGGGTGCTCGGAGCTCCCATCTGCTCCCGTTTCCCCCCGGTCCGTGCCGGGGCTGGGTGTCTGTCCTGCCCGGCGGTGCCATGGGGACATCCCGGGAAATGTCACCGGGACAATGCCCTGTGCCCTCTGCGGCCCCGGGGCGGGGGGAGCGGCCCCGAGAGGCCCCGGCGGGACCCGACCCCGGCCCCGGGGCCAGCCGGGGTGAAAAGGCTGCTTGGGAGAGGTCAGGAGGAGAAAACCAACCTGCTTTTCTTCGGCAATTATGAAGTGACAAATTACCAGTGAAAGAGCTCATCTGTCTGGATTTGTTTGGAGAGTCCCCTCCTCGCCGCAAAGCTCCGGCGAGGAGAGGGCCGGGATCACAGCCCTTCTCTTAAGGATTTCCAAACGCCCTGCTGACACCCCGCTCCATCTCTGTCAGCGCTGGCAATGCTCGGAAATTAATCCGTGCCTTTCCAAGAGCGAGCCCTGCACCCCCAGCTCAGCATCTCCCGCTCCCCATCCCCTCCGGAGCACAGGGAATGGCATTTGGCAGGGGAAGCTGGAGTCCCCCTCCCCATCCCGCGTCTCCAAGAGCTCAGGATTTAAGGAATTGCGGTGTTCCTGATAAAGCAGAGAGCCCCGGAGCTGGGTGTGCTATCGCTGAGCTCCGATGCGTCCACGCTGCTCCCAGGGCAAGGGTGAATCCCGCGCACACCCAGCGCGGAGACACAACAAAAGCCCGGAGCCACGGCATGGGCGAGAGCTTTAATTGCATTACAATCATCTGCCGGTATCAAGGAATCGGGAGGAGAGTCAAAACAGGCACTTTGATCCCTGCAGAAGCTGGAAAAACAGCAACGACTTGGCCAAGGTGCAAACCTCCTCCTCCTCCTCCTCCTCTTCCTCGTTCTCCTTCTCCTTCCTCGCCAGCAGCAGAGGAGGGAGAGCAGAGCCTTTCCCCAGGTTTGGGGATCCGGGAGTGCCCCCAAGCAGAAAACACAGCAGGAACCAAACACAAGCTTAAAAATAAATATATAAATACATAAACACATAAATAAATAAAAATATTAAAAAAAAAAAATCAGTGACCAGCTCGGCTTCGCTTTCCTCTCTGTTATTAGCATCGTTAAAAATAGAAGCAAACCCGAATTTCCCAGCCAGCGGGCAGCAGTGACCCGGGCAGCCCACGGAGCATCCCGGCCCGCTCCACCCGGGAGAAGGGGGACAAAACCCCCCGGCAGGGAGGTCAATATTTACTCTCCAAACATCCAGCTCTGGCCGGAGGTTAACGAGGCTCACAAGCGCCCTGAGCAGCTGCAGAAGGGAGCGTGGCCGGGCGGGTGCTCCCGGCTCTCCCGGGGACTCCCCAAGAGGGGCAGGGAATGGGAACGGGGCAGCTCCAGGAAGCAGCAGGTGAAGAATTCCCCGTGTCCCTTCCCCTGCCCTCCATAAATCCCCTTCCCGAATGGAAACACTCATTTTTTCGCCCAAATGAGAACACACGGATCGGCGCTAAGCGACTTGAGCTCTGATTTTCCATCCGCAGCCGCCGGGGGAGGATTTATCCCGCCTGTAAACCCGAGAGCGAGTTCAATCTCGTTTGTACCTGGCAACAAATCCGGGTTTAAGCTCAGGCTAAAAGCTCCCGTTCTCCCACCCTCTCCTGGAGGCTCCAGGAGGGATTGGAGCTGGCAAACATCGCCCTCATCCCATGCTGGAATCCCTCGGTGCCCCCAGAGCTGAGCCCTGGCATGGGACAGTCCCTGCTGGACACGGAATGAAGAGCTTGACTCCAGGTAGAAGATCAGAAAGGCTTTTTTTACAGTTTTGCACAGGCTTTTTATAACGTGCTGCACTAAGGAACCGTGTAATTGGTCAGTAAGGACAACTCTTCTCTTTTTGGGTAAATAATAGAAACAACACCTGTGAGAGGGTTGTGTGAGAACCTGGGTGTGTTATGAGGAGATAAAAAACTTATTTACATTCACTGTCATTGAGAGAGGAATGGATTCTCTCAAGGGATGAAGAAATCAGCTACTACAGGCTGAAAACTCCCCAGACTCAGAAAATCAGATTTACACCCACCCACAGCCCTGGGGTGTGCCCAGGGTGGCCTCGGTGCCACCCAGGCAGGGATGGGTGGCACTGGAATGTCATTGCTGGGAATCCCTGTGGGCACCCGGGGAGAGCCCAGCGGGTGCCAAGGGATTGGGAAATGTCCCATGGAAAACACCAGAGGAAAAGGGAAAAGTCTTGGGGGGAGCTGGGGTTTGGCTGCTCCTTCCCAGCCAGCCGGGATTTCCTTGGATGTGCAGTGCCAGGAATGGGGACCCTGATGGGGACAGCCCCTTCAATGGATAACCCCAGAAACACCAAAAAGAACAAACGAGGACTTGGACTGGGTTATATTTTAAAATGCTCATATATTTTCTTTTTTTTTTTTTTTTTTTTTTTTTTCTCCTTTTTTCTTTTTCTCTTTTTTTTTTCTTCTCATTTTTTTTCCACATTTCTAATACAATTGTTCTCAAAATACTGGCGTTTCCAGCAGCAGTTCTTTCTCTCTTTTTTTTTTTTTTTTTTTTTTTTTCTTTCCTTTTTTTTTTTTTTTTTTAAACCTTTTTTGTTGTTTTTGAAGTGAATAATAATATACGGTAGTGATTTCACAGTAAAACAGACCTGCGGGAACGCCAGAGATACGTGACAAAAGACACCCCCAGACCAGCCCTCCCCCTCCCTCCCACCCCTCTCCCATCCCCAAAAAAGATTTTGGAAGTGGGGGAAAAAAAAAATAAAAATAAAAAGTTCATTCAAAAAAATTATTTCAAAAGAGATTTCATATAAAGCCTTTAAAACACGGTCAGAAGTTTCTCCCTCTTCTCCACATCCCTGTGGCTGAACACTTACAGAGAGAAAGAGAGAAAAAATAGAGAGAGTTTATAACAATCTCTGTAGAAGAAACAAAACAATCCAGGAAAGAAAATATCCAAGGATACGGTAAGGGATAAAATTACATTTGTACAAAAATAGATTTTAACTTTATTGATGCTTTAGATATTTTTTTCCTTATCTTTTTTTTTTTTTTTTTTTT
>WEIU01003301.1:89925-143341 GCA_013389925.1 Aegithalos caudatus
ACCTGTCGAAGATGGCCCCGACGCCGGCGCTGTGGGCGCTGTTCCTGTGCACGTGCAGCCCCGTGGCCAGCAGGATCCCGTCCTTCACGGCTATGGAGCGGTGGGAGAAGGAGGCAATTAGGAGCTCGTTCCACCCTGGGGAGGAGAAAACGACCGAGGCCGCAGGTTAGAGCCGCGGGATGCCGGGGAAGTTTGGGAATCGGCGATGCCACCTCTGTGAAAGGAGGAGGGAAGAGCCTTTGCCGCGGGAACGTGGCTGGATGTGGGGAAGGAAGGGGGAGCCAGCTTTTTCTTGGATGTCAGGGGAGGAAAAAAGCCATCAAGAACCCAAGTCACTAAAAATAAAGCTAATAATGGGAGCAGTTTCCTCTGGAAGCCGTGCAGGCACGGAGCTGCCTGAGCCCCCCGTGGGTGTGCAGCCCTGGCTCCCCTCTGCCCCCAGCCCCTGCCTCCCTGCCAGCAGCTCCAGCAGCACCTGCTGCCAGCTCCTCCTCCTCGGGAACAGAAGTTCATCCTCCAGCCCTGAGCCCTGCCAAAGGGACCACGACGTCTCTGCATTTATTTGGGGGTTGTTGCTTCTGCCATGGAAATACTGGGAGGGGTTGGGGCTGTTCTCTGCTCAGTCCTGGGTCTGTGACTTGGAAAATAGATTTTAGTCTTATTAGCTGGCCAGGCTGCTTTGGGATATAGGAGGGACATCCTCTGAGCCCAGACCTACAGGGAAGGGAAGGGAGATGTGACCTCCACGTCTTCCAGCTCCCCTTCCCAATCCAACACCTCTTCAATTCCTAAATCCATCACAGGCTGAGCTCAAGAACTCCTGAAACAAAGCCCCAAAGGGTGGAAATTTGGGTGACTTTCAGCCAGGAGCAGCATCTCCAGTAAGACAAGATGGGGTCTCCTGCAACACCCCTGGCCTGAACACGGAGTTCTGGTCCAGAAACCTCAGGATATTTGGATTTAGGATTTTTTTTCCCCAGGCTGGCAAGAGCATCACAACAATATCCTTCACCTCTCGTGCCACAGGAGCACATCTCACTGCCTGGGATAAACACAGGGCCCATGTGTGCTGTATTTACCTTCTGCTGCAGCCCTGGGTTGTGCCATCAGAAATGTTGACAAGGAATAAAGTTCACTCTTTCCTAAGTGGCCACAGGATGTTTCCACCCCAGCCACGGGAACATTTCTTTGGCTATTTACTGGGTGAGGCCTGGCACTTCCACAGGGATTGCAACACTGTGAAACCATGGAGGATGGAGGAGAAGGAGCCTGCAGAAACCCTGAGCTCCCAGAGCCAGATCCATGGGAATTTGTCCCCCACAGCCCCACAGCAGCTCCATGGAACTGAAACCAGAGCTGGCTCCCTGGGCTTATTCCAGTGAAGGAGTGCTGGCTTCAGCAGCATCCTTCACCTGGATTACTCCCATGGAGAGCTGGGATGTTTCAGCTGAAATGGGGAAGATTTTCCTACCTTGGCTTTCACCAGAACATCCCCAAAGAGCTGCCAAGACAGAGGCAAGGAGGAAAAATTCACTCTAACCACAGGCAGCAAACTGGAATTACAGACCAACCAAGTCTGCCCCGAGAGTTCTGCATTTCAGCCCAAGCTCTGGGGTGGCAGAGCAGAATTCTGTGACCCTTGTGGCTCCTTTCTCACCAAACAGCGTGGCTGCAGCCCCCAGGGATGCTCAGGCTCCTCTGGGATAGGGAAGGCACCTTGGCAGAGCAGTGGCCATCGTGTCAACCCAACTCCCTGCCAGGTTTCCCCACCAGCCCCACAAAAGCAGCTGCAGCTGCAGGGATGTAACGCTCAGAAATCTTTGCCAGGCTGAGAAAACATCAGGTTATTCCTGTCTCAGCCTGGAAACAAGAAAACTGGTGGAAAACACGCTGAAAAAAGTCAGGTTTCCTTCCCTCCCAAACAGCTCAGTGTTTTTAAATGATTCAGGATCTGAGGAAAGCTGCTGCCAGCCCATCCAGCACTGCTGCTCCAGAGCTGTGTGCTCCACTTGTTTTGCCTCCCAGGATGCCTGACTGAGGCTCTTAGCTGGATTTTAATGCTTCAATATTTCATGGGCAGCTGTTCTCAGCAGGCCACTCAATAAAACATTGAGCCACTGGTTGGAAGACTTGGGGAAGGTTATCTGAGGCCCTGGCAGAGGTGCTTGGAGATCCAGGGAGCTGCTCCAGGTGTTCAGCAGCTTCAGGGCTGGAGCCACCAAGAAATTTGGGATGCGATGGGGTTTGCAGCCCCTCTCGTGCTGCCCATGAGTGGGGGGTGAGTCACAGACAGAGAACACAGGTCAGGAATTCTGCAGCTCCAGGTTTAGTCAGCTGAGTGCTCAAGAGAGGAAAACCTGGAGCTGTCATGGTGGGTTTGGGTTCCACTTCCCAAAAGGAAAAGGCAGAGCTTTGTCTGAATCCAGCTCTTTGCAGAAAGCCCTCAAAGATCCCTACACAGAGAATTCCCTGCTCATCCACTCTCACAAGAGGCTCTAGAAATCCTCTTCAAATCCACACTTTGGGTGTTCCCAAGGGCCCAGAGCCAGCTCTGGCAAAATCCACGGAGCACCTTCAGCCCAGGGCTGCAGGAGCCATCCTGGAAGGGTGCAGCACCTGGACAAAAGTGAACTTGGGGGAAATAAAAGGAACTTTACCAGTACCAAGGACTTCAAAGTCCCTGGCTTACAAAGAGCTTCATGCCTCACATTCACCCTCCCCGAGCTCTGCTCCTGGTTTCTGGCCCTCCATGAGCTTTGTACAGCAGCAGGAGCTTGAATTCACAACAGGGGAAGACCCTTCCCACAGCCAACTGCTTCCCACCTCCCAAATCCTGCTCCTGCAGCCCCCCTGCTGCACAGGGAAATTTAAAATAAGCCCTGAGTTCTATTTTCATCTTGGTGGGTGGGAGAAGAAGTGAGATGTACTTTCTCTCCTTTCTGGTTTTAATTATGATCAAACATTTCAGTTGGATGAAATTTCATGGGGGTCTGAGCCTGCTTGGTTTTTCAAGGCTCACTTTGGGAGGAAGGCAGAGTTTAACTCCTTTGCTTTGAGTCACCCAGCACCCACCTCTGAGTTTCTCATGGATCAGAGATGAAGCTGGGCCATTTTTCAGCTGATTGGCCACATTTTGGATCCAATTCAACAGCACATCCCACGGAAGCCTTTAAAAATCCAATTTAAAAACCGAACCACCGGAGTCTATCAAGAACCCATTAAAGATTTTTCAAGCTGCCAGGACCTGAATCTGAGGGCACAGCCTGTCCCAGGGGACACTCCCCACGTGGGGACAGATGTCACTCACCTGCTCTGAGCAAGATGACCTGGTCATCCAGGGGCAGCTCGGAGAAGTGGGGGATCCTCTTGGCCCACTCCACCAGGGTGAAGAGCTGCTTGTCTGCTGCCTGGCAGATGTTTGTCACTGGGTCATTGGGCTGCCAAAAAACACAAAAAAAAAAAAAAAAAAAAAAAAAAAAAAAGAGATGGAAAAGCTTGGAAAAGGCAGAGTGAGGAAGAGAGAGGCTGCAGGAGCAGCCTGCCTGCCCTGCCTGAGGTGGATGTTATCACTCACAGGCAGAGGAAGTGATCTGGCTGCTCCACCACAAGGGCTGTAATAGTTTTTAGCAAGCCCCAAGATGGGAATTGGGAGTGCTGAGACTCCACATCCATCACCCTGACTGATGAATCCAAGCAGCTCCAGGCCTGGGGAAGGGCAGACTCCAGCATCTCCCAGCTCGATAAACCAGCACCAGAGGGGGCATTACAGAAAAAAAAGGAAGAGAAAACCCCTTTCCTTTGAAATATTATCCAGTAACAGAAACCATCTGCTCCTAAGGAGGACAGTCAGCCTAAACACACCAAATCCCTGTTTAAAGGAACTGCTCACAGCTCAAGTGGATTTGTGATTAGGAGCTGGCAGAGCCTGTTTAACCCTGGGGAAGGCTGAGCTCCTGGCCCAAGTGTGCCTGCAGGGTTTACCTCTCTGGACAGGGATGTATGAGCCCTTCCCATCTCCCACTGTAATCCCTGCTGATATCCAGCAGCTTGGACTGTACAATTAGCTGCTTTCCATGTCCTTAAAAGAGCAGTTTCCAACCTGGAGGAGAAGTGTTTACTTCCCCCCTGGCTTGCAGGGGGCAGGGGTGTGAAGTCAGAGGAAGAGCAGACACCAATGTCAGTGTGCACTGACATTCAGGGATTAGCACCCTTGTCTCCCACACAGGATGGGTTAAAAGGGACCTCAAAATCATCTTCCATGGGCAGGGGCATCTTCCACTACCCCAGGTTGCTCCAAGCTCCATCCAGCCTGGCCTTGAACTCTTCCAGGGATGGAGCAGCCACAGCTTCTCTGGGCACCCCGTGCCAGGTCCTCCCCACCATTCCAGGGAGGAATTTTTCCCTGGTATCTGCTCTAACCCCACTCTCTTTCAGCTGGAATCCATTCCCCTTGTCCTGTCACTCCATGCTCAGTGTCCCCTGTGGCAAAGCCCCCTCCCAGGCTGGGCACACCACGCTGCCAAGCCCCCCTCAGAGCCCTGCCCCACACCCTGCCCAGCCCCCAAAGCTCTGTGCCTCGGTGGCCAAGGCCTCCCCTTCTCCAGGCTTAAAATAGCCAGGATTTGGCAAGCTCAGGGCACCTGCCCTGGAAGTATTTCCACCTGTCGTGAGCAGAGATGGATGGGCACAGGCTGGCACTGCCACAGGGATGTGCCCCCTTGTCCCACCCCCTCCAGCAGCTCCCCCAGGGGTGCAAGGGCAGGGCAGACTCACTCCCAGGGAGCTGGGGCTCTTCCCTGAGGAAGGAGATGTGAGCAGGGACTGAGCTTTTCCTGGGAAACAGGAGATCAGATGGGATTTCCTCTGGACAAGGGGAAAACCCAGTACTGCGTGTGAGGAGGAGCTGTGCAGGGTTCAGTGCTTCACTGGAAGCACAGGGAATGTTGATATTCAGATGCAGGAAGGGGGAGAAGGGACACCAGAGGCCCTGAAAATCCCCAGCCTCAAATTATCCCAGTTTGCTCAGCCAGGTGGAGAATCCTGGCACCCCAGCAAGGTGGGATGGGCACCATGACTTATGGGAATCATAAACCTTGCAGCAACAGAACTCCAGAAAAGGGGTAATTTGGGTAAATCAGATTTTTTTCCTAAACTTTCATCAGGGCTGGTTGTCACCCTGTGCTCCAGGTGCCCCAGCCCTGGCTGTCCCTCCATGGGCAGCACAAGCTGTCCCCAACCCCTGGTGCTCCAAAGCTTCATCCTCATCCTCAGCTCCACCTCAGATGGCAATTCCTGGAACCACCAGGGCCCTTCCTGGCAGAACCTGATCACTGGAGAGTGAGAAGCAGCTAAAAGTGTCTGGAGGGCCCTGCCTGGCTCCAGGAGGGAATGGCAGGGCTGGAAACCCTCCCTGTGCACAGAAAGCAAATCCCCTCCTGCAGTAAATAGCAAGGGCACGGTGCCTGGGTGTGACAGAGCCAAAGGGCACCTGATCTTCCTGGAAAACTGCAGCTTGGAGGCATCTTCCACAAAATGGGGACTTGAAACCAGACCTTCAAAGGCCAATCAAGCCCTAATGGGAAGGAGAGCTCTCAGTTACAGGCTTTGCCTTTCCGTGGCCAGGAGCCCGTCCCAGGCCCTGCTCACAGGGCAGGAGCACAAATTCCCAAGGCCTGGAGAAGAGGCAAAGCCACCCCCTGGGACAGGGACAGAGCAGAAGGTGACAGCCACAGACAGGAGAGCATGGAGTGACAGGACAAGGGGAATGGATTCCAGCTGAGAGAGAGTGGGGTTAGAGCAGATACCAGGGAAAAATTCCTCCCTGGAAGGAGGAATTCCACGCTGGTACAGTGTGCCCAGAGAAACTGTGGCTGCTCCACCCCTGGAAGTGTCCAAGGTCAGGCTGGATGGAGCTTGGAGCACTCTGGGATAGTGGAAGATGCCCCTGCCCATGGAAGATGATTTTGAGGTCCCTTCTAACCCATTCTACATGGGAGACAAGGGTGCTAATCCCTAAAGCACCCTGCCACCCCCATCCCAGCCTGGCACAGCCAGCTGGGAAATGTCCCTGCAGGTCACCAGCAGCTGGCCTGAGGTGCAGAGGCACAAATCAAAGCACCCAGCACACGAGGCCAAGAACAGCTCATGTTTTCCCCCGTGTTTATCAGGGCCTGGATTTGTCTGCCTTTCCATCACCTGGGCTCTGGGGGAGGGCAGCAGCTCCTCTCTCTTCCCTCTCCTCATCCTTTGGTGGCCTCGTCACCGGGAGCTGCTGATCTCATCCATCTGCTAAACCTGCTACAAATGTCACCTCGTCGGCTTGACAATAACAGGGCATTTCAACAAGCCTCCTGCTTCTATTTAGATGCAACACACATCCTTGTTCACAGCAATGCCTGTTGAATTATGCAGGAACCGGCTTTCAATTTGCTACAAGAGGCTGAGGAGACGCCGTGCCAGACGAAGCCATTTATTTCAGCTCGCTCTCTGGGGTTTGTTTTCAAGTCAGCACAAGGCTGGCTCCAGCTCCCCTGAAGGATTTTTTAATCCTGAGAGCAGTCAGAGCCTCTCTGAGCCCCTCACTAACCCCTGGAAGAAAAGCCCTTTACAGCCTCGTGCTGATGGGATCCCCCTCTGAAATGCAGGTGAGGATTTGTACCTGATTCTGTACCTGATTCTGTACTGATTCTGTACCTGATTCTACACATGATTCTGCACATGATTCTGCACCTGATTCTGTACCTGATTGTACACATGATTCTGCATATGATTCTGCACCTGATTCTGTACCTGATTCTGTACCTGATTCTGCACATGATTCTGTACCTGATTCTGTACTGATTCTATACCTGATTCTGCACCTGATTCTGCACCTGATTCTGTACCTGATTCTGTACCTGATTCTGCACCTGATTCTGTACCTGATTCTGGTTAGTTTCACTGAGGGATCGGCTCTGTCCATACCATGAAGCTTTGAATGTCCACCTAAGGAATCCTAGGAAAAGCTGTCTTTGCAAAAAGAGCATCCCAAAAAGCCACTCAGACTTCTCCTGACTCCCAGATCCCTCACAGACCCCAGAATTCTGCTGAAGTCACCCTAAAGATGCTCTATTTCCAACCCCCTGCCATGGGAAGGGATTTCTGACTCAAGCCCTCCAAGCCTCACATAAAGAGAGAGATAAAAGTGTTGTTGTAACAGAAAATAAACATTGCAGAGTCCTTGCACTTGCTTGGAATAGCTGCATTTCATCAGCTCTGCCTCACAGCCACCCAGCAGGAACTGCACAGGGATATTTCAGTGCATGAGCTGCTCTCCTGGCTCAGCCAGCCCAAATGTTGGCAGAGTTCAACCTCTAAGTCCAAAGGACGTTGTGGCAACCAGGAGATGCTCCCCCCTGCAGCTTCAGTTGCTGCTTTGCAGAGGAATTCCTCTATACCCACTGCTTCCACAGGAAAAAGGGGCTTGGAGGAGTGGGGACTGCACCCTAAATCCTGCCTGGGCTGCACAGGGTCTGTCCTAGAGAAGGAATTTCAGAGGGTTTGGCTCTCACATTAGGAGGCTGCTGCTTTGCAGGGAGATTTCTCCCTTTTGATAAGGGAATCTCACAGGAAAGGGCCCAAACCCCTTTCCCTCATTCTCCACAGAATCCCAGACTGGCTTGGGTTGGAAGGGACCTCCAGACCATCCCATTCCAGCCCCTGCCATGGGCAGGGACACCTGCCAGCATCCCAGGCTGCTCCTGTCCCATTTCCCTGTCATCCCTCTCCTGTGCACACAACATCCTGGCACAGCCCTGCTGCTCCAAGCAGGCCCAGCTATAATCCAAGTTTCTAACTGGGAAAAGAACTTGAAAGCCAAGCTCTAGGCAAATTTCTCCAGGTTTTCCCTCCTCAGAGCCAAACAGCTGCATAATTCTGCAGCTGGGAACTCACAACCTGATTCTCCAGCTCTTATCTCTCTGCACTCCAGCCACACAGGTCTGTTTATTGCCTCAACTGGACCCTGAGCACTTCAGAGTGTCTTCCTGCCTTTTAACACTGAGGGCTGTTATTTACAACAAAATCTTCTCTGTGAGCCCTTTCAATTATTCCTTACAGCACCTCTTACTTCCCTGTGGCTGTGGGAGAGAAGACACCCAAGGCTGGGGGCTGCTGGCTCTGCTTTCCTGGTGCTGAGCTGACTCACAGAGCCTGCAGCAGAGCCAAGAACTGCATTTCTCAGCTGGTTCTTTTCCCTCTCTGCCCCAGCTGTCCTCATGGTCACTCCTTGTTGGAATTCTGGTAACTGAGGATTTGGGGATTTTAGTATATAGTAATGTGTGTGAGCCAAGATGGGATTTTGGGCCATGTCTAAGTTCTTCTTATTTCTTCTTCTACACGGGTTTGGGTGGTTTTCTGTAATTGGGTGAAAAAGGCCTGCATTGCAGGCTTTGGGTGGCCATTATTGGGTCAAAAGTATAAATAATACAGGTGGCACCTCATTATTGGGTACTTATCACTTAAACAACCTCAGGAAGAGTTAGAAGCTCTGCTCTCTAACCTGCTAGTCAGAGCTCACACCTCGTGAGTCTGCACACAGATAAGAAACAACAATCAGAAACAAGGAACTGGACAATCTGCCTTTCCCCTGTGTTCACCCTGACCTTGGCAGAGAAAAAGCAGCCAGAGCCATCCTGGCTGTCCCACAGCCACCCTGGCTGTCCCACAACCATCCTGGCTGTCCCACAGCCACCCTGGATGTCCCACAACCATCCTGGCTGTCCCAGAACCATCCTGCCTGTCCCAGAGCCATCCTGGCTGTCCCACAACCATCCTGGCTGTCCCACAGCCACCCTGGCTGTCCCACAACCATCCTGGCTGTCCCACAACCATCCTGGCTGTCCCACAACCATCCTGGCTGTCCCACAACCATCCTGCCTGTCCCACAGCCACCCTGGCTGTCCCACAACCATCCTGCCTGTCCCACAACCATCCTGGCTGTCCCACAGCCACCCCAGGTGTCCCCAGCAGGCTGGGCAGGAGGTGCCTCACCGAGCTGGGTGTCAGGCCCATGTTGGCCTCGATGTAGGTCTCTGTCTTTGGCTCCACAGCCAGCTCAGCCTCCAGGATCTTCTCCACGGGCATGTCCTCGTTGGCGCTGCTCGTGGACTCCACCTCGTTCTCGTTGCGGTCCTTGCCTCGCTGCCTCTCCTCCTGCACGGCTGCAGGGGACACAAAGGGACAGTGGCAGCGTCAGTGTCACCCCACAGGTGGTCAGGAAACCCTGAATTGTCCTGCAGCAGCAGCATCACCCCCGCTGTGGTGTCTGCTCCCAGTGCGGCCGGGCTGGGATGTCCCGGGAATGGGAGGTTTGGGGAAGGCAGGGAGCAGCCCCAGCCTGGGAAATCAGCTCTGTGTGTGCTTCCCTGGGAGCATGGGGAGGGATGATGCTGCCTGGACAGGGTCTCTGCTGGGAAAGCCCCTTCCCTGCACAGGGACAGGTGCTGGAAATAAAAAAGGTTAAAGACAAATGATGGAAAGCACCAGGAAGGAAGGCACACTTCCAGTCACTGCGGGAGAGGGCTGGGTGAAGGGATACAATCAGGGAATCCTAAAGAGAAGAGCAAGAGGTCAGTTTGAAGCAGAAATCCAGAGTTCAGCCACCTCTGAGGCTGGCAGTGCTGGATTTCCCTGGAGGCTGTGTCGTGCCCCTCTCCAGCTCCCGTGGGACAGGAGCTCCATGCAAACCTCCATCCTGCCCTCGGCTCAGGGCAAGCCCCAGACAGACAGGAGAGACCTGTCCCAAATCCTGTGGGGTGGGAATGATCTTGCCTGCAGCCTGTCACATGCTGCTGAGTTATATCTGAGCAGCTCAGGGATGAAAGACACTCTCTAGATGCTAATAACATTATTATTATTATTGTTATTATTAATGACCTCCCTTGGAAAGCTGCACACGCCTTTCCTACCCCTGGAAAGCAGCTTTGTGCAGTTGCAGTGGGAACTCTTTCTTTCTCCAGCACCGTGTCACAGACCCCAAATCCCACACTTTTCCACACACCACTGTTTCCCACAGCACTTTTCAGCCCACTCTGCTTGAGATCATCCCAAGCATGTCTGGCCATGAGACACAACTCTCTGAACTGGCCCAGCTCTTTGCTGAGGCACTCCAATAAGATAAAAACCCTGCTATTTATTGACAATTACCCCAGCACCCCCTCCCTGCTGCATTTGAAGCTGGTGATGTTCAGGCAGAGCAGCAGGGGCACAGGAATTGTTTGGGGGAAACCAGAGCTGTCTGTAACACAATGAGGCTTTTCAGGCCATCAGTGGGACCAGCTCTTTGCCAAGTGCAAAACCAAACCCTACAACACAGAACTCCAGGAAAACAAAATAAAATAAACCCCAGGAAATTGAGAGACAGGCTGAAGGAGCCCTCTCTGGCTGCTGATCCCATTAACCCAGCTCCTGGAGCTGATTCCCAGTGCTCCCCCTCCCTTCCCTCAGCATTGCTGTTTGTTGCACGTCAACAGAGCTCAGGCTCTTCCATGTGAAAGCTGTTATGCAAAAAGGCAAGAGGTTCCTTTCTGCAAACTGCTCTGAAGTTCACGGGCTGCAGGGGCTCCCCAGGCCCACCAACATTGTCTGCTGGGCTGCCAGAGCCAGGTAAACTCGGATTTGGGTTGTGGCTTTTGTCCATCTGGCATGGATTCTTCTTCTTTTTCAAGCCAACATAAAACCCTGCTTTAATTTCACCCCTCCAACCCCACTCCTGCTTCTCCAATCGTCAGAAAAAGGAAGTTTTTGCTTAATGCCAACCCTTCTTCAGCAGCACAGATGCACCAAGATTCCTCTGGGCACATTAGAGGAGATGAAACACCTACTAAATAACACAAAATCCTGAGAGAAAGGCAAACCCTCAACAAATGGGGTCTTATAAAAAGACTTAAATGCCAAAGTGCTGATGGAGAGCCGCACTCAAGGATGGAGGTGCAAAGTTGGGATCACTGGGGTCGCTCCACCATGGTGTTAACCCCAAAAACACATCCTCCTGCTGGACACTGGGATTTGTGGCAAAGCCCTGCAGAGGCCTGGGCAGACAGGGGATACTTTTTAAAGCCTTCAATCTGCAAATCTCAGCCTCATCAGTGCCACATTCCTGGCCTGAAGAGTCAGACACAGTCCAGGGGCTGTGGGAGAGGATTTTACAGGGCACCTTGGCTGTGATCAGGCTGAACCCAGCCGACACAAACCACAGGAGAGACAGATGGGCAGAGATCAGACACCTAAGGAGTTCTTCCCACTGATCCCAGCTCGGAGCTGCAGCCCCTGCAGGGCACAGCTGGCTCATCCCAGCCCAGCTGGCCCCTGGCAGCAGGGACACCGGGCACAGCAGATGGCTCAGTCCCACCCAGCAGCCAAAATACACCCAGCCCTCCCCAGGAGGTGTTGTCGGCTCTGCTACAGCCCTGCTGCCAAAACAGGCAGCCTCCTCCAACTGCAGGGCAAGGGTGGGATCACTTTGGCATTGTCCATCCATCCATCATCCATCCATCCATGGATCCTCCATCCATCCATCCATCCATGGATCCATACCTCACCCATCCATCCATCCATTCATCATCCATCCATCCATCCATCCATCCATCCATCCATCCATCCACCCATCCATCCATCCCATTCCCTGGGGCTGTTTCCCAGTGCTGAACTGGGATCCCCATTATCCTCCCTTCTCCTCATGCACAGGACTGCACCTGCAGGAGCAGGGGAAGCTCAGCTCCTCCTTGTTCTCCCCACACCACCCAGAGCTTGTGAACACGACCTGTCCCTCCCTTGGGAATGATGCAGGATGCCTGCCCAGCCCTGGCATGGATGCAGCTTTTGGGGATGCTTGCCAGGCTGCTGATCCTATTTTCTCTTCCTACAGGCAGCTCCAGGAATGAAGTGGGAACAGCTTCATTGTTCATGTGTGCAACAGAAGTGCTCCTGCAGCAGCCCTGGGCATGCTCTGGGGTACACAATGATCACCTCACTGTCACCTCATGCTTGCCTGGTGACACCAAAATGGGAATTTTGGAGAACCTTGTTCTCCTCAGCTTCCCAACAAGGCTGATTTTCCTGGTCCTGAGAGTGGCACAGCTTTTGATCCACCTCTAATGCAGGATGTGAAGCAGGGATTTGGCTTGCTGCATCCCAGAAAAGCCTCTCCTGCGAGGCAGAGCACTCCCAAACTGTGGCCACCCCGTGTTTCCAGAGCTGAGCTTCCCAGCCCTCTCCTCTGTGCTGATGGCAGTGCCAATGCTTTTGTTTTCCTTCAAGGAGCCTCAGATGGCTGAAAGCTTTTCCAGGCTGGTTTTCTAAACATAAGGGAAGCATTTGAACCTTGCAATGCACTTGAGGAGAAAAAAAGATGCAGTTGGAGAGCTCAGAGAGGCAGCCCCACCTCCTCCAGCTATGTCTGAGCCGAGCCAAGGACAGAAGCCTGTGTTTTCCATGGCACCTGATGAAGAGCCTCTCCTGTTATTCTGCCTGATTTGGTCTGTACTTGCCTCAGGCCAGTTGCTGTCATGTTTTATCTTGAGCTTCTCCAGCCCATATGCACTTCCCCAGGCCACAGTACAGCAGGACAGGGAGCCCCATGTGTCCAAGCCACTCCCTGGTGACCTCTCATGTCTTTAAAATCCAAAATGTCTCGTCCTGAGGGTTGCAGGTGAGCCTCAGATACCCAAGCCCAAGGGCTGATGTGCCAAAATGCCAGATCCACCCTCTCTCTGCAGGTGTCCACATCACACTGGGCACCCTGGCTCTGCTCATGGGGCAGCATCTGATGGCTAAAAAAGCAGCTTTGAGTCCATTGCCAAGGGCCACCCAACCCAGCTCTGGTGCCCAAACCAACCCTGTGGGTGGCCATGCTCGTGGGCATTGCACCTCTGTGCCAAAGGAATGCCAGTGGAGAGAGGGAGAGGCCCAAAGGAAAAGGTTTTCCACAGGGCAGTGGTGCTTCTGAGAGGGCAGGAGCAGCACAGGGTTGTTTATTTGTTGTTTATTTGCTGGCAGAGACCTGGAGGCTCCAGCAGCTCCAGTGACAACACTCACCCAGTGTCAATACAGAGCTTTTTGGGACAAAAACCCATCCCTGCAGGAACAAGAGGGTGGGGGCTGCTAGGTTCCATGAGGAAAGGATGATTCAGTCCCCCCAAAAATGGGATTTTCTCAGGGAAACACACCCAGTGTCCTGAGGGCACAGGGGGAAGGCAACAAGCTGAGCCCAGAGGGCCCCAAACCTGCAGGGTTTTGGTTTTCCCCCATGCTGCAGGTGGGAGGTTGGTTATTTATGAGGTGCTGGGTGGGGGTTATTGGGGATTTCCGTTTCTCCCACACTGGAATTTATTGGGCTCTGCTGCCTTGCATGAAGCCACGTCTTTGCTGTGTATCATCAGCATCTTGAAGCCTTTATGCCCCAGGTACCTGTTTATATCCAAAATGCCAAGACAGCTGAGAAAACGAATTCAGACAGTGTTTCTTCTGCTTTGCTTTCGTGTGTCACCTATTATTTTCTTTTCTTTTTCAGAGGTGCAGCCTTCTGCTACTGTAAACAACCTCAAAAGCTGTGACACATGAAATAAATGGGGTTTTTTTCCTCCAACATTTTCAACTGAACGCTGTAATTTTTTTAAGGGATGCAAAATACCATCGTGATAATTAAAAAAGTGTAACTTCAGAGCGTTAAAAAGTGGATTGAAACCTTTGCATGCAATTAGTTCACAAGAGGAACAGCTCCAGAAAACAACAACAAAAAATCTCCAGCTCACTTCACTCTCTGGACACTGAAGCATAAACAAACAGCAACAAAAGGAGAGAAAACCATAAGCCAAACTCCTTTTCTCAACCTAACAGTATCCTTAAAAACAACAACAAAAAAAAAACCCAAACCCAGCATCATTTAACCAGCTGGTTTAAAGAGCAGCACTTTAAAAGGATAGAAGAAACAAGCTCATTAAGCTGGAAGACATTTTCCATTCCAAAATTACTCCTAAAAATAACTGTGCTCTTGAACTCTGCCCCTTCACTAGGCTGTGGCCACTTGCCTGCTTTCACATTCACTTGGACAGCGGGCTGCAAACCTGAATTCCTGCTCTTTCTCCCCACATTCCTGGTGCTCCTGAGGGGTGCTCCAGGGGCTGGGCTGGCCCAAACTCCAGGGGGATGGCAGGGGGATCAGGCACAAGCCACTCCACGTGGGAATCTTCAGTTCCCCTGGAGTGAGTGACTGAGGAGCTCCCTGGAGACACGGGCAGGTCTCGGGGTGTGGAGATGCTGCAAGTCCAACCCTTCCCAGGCTGAACCCCTCAGCTTGCCAAGTGAGAGGGGGGAAAAAACCAACCCACAGACACGGGAAGAGGAAGAATTAACTCAGGCTGTGAAGTTTGATGAAGTCCTGGAGTCAGAGAGCAGGCATGCAGCTGGACAGATGTCCTGCATGTTGCGAGCACGGCAGCTGCAGCCACGCCGGACCCACACCTGCATTTAAGAACAACTTTGGGATCAGCCACGCAGCCTGAGCCGCAGCTGCTGCAGGGGAACAGCTCCCTGCTCTCCAGATGGGCTCTGGGATGGGCCAACATCCACTTCAGGCAAAGCCCAGGCTGCAGCCTGGCGTGTGGATGCCCTGCTCCCAGCCCAGCAGGTCCTGCTGAGCTCGCCTGCCTCTCCCAAGGAGCCCCTCACGTCCGGGGGAAGGCTCTGGGAGCCTGTTCCCAAGGGCTGCTCCCTGTGAGGCAGCCCAGGGAGCATGGGAAAGGGCTCCTCGCTGGTATTTCCTGCTCCCTGTGTGATCCCCAGGCGCTGCCAGCGCTGCTGGGGCTGCACCTCCTCACACGGGACAGCCCGAGCTGCACCACTGCTGCCCCTGTCACCTCTGCTGTCACCTCTGCTGTCACCTCCTGCCACACCCGACCCCAACCCAGCCCAAACCCCCCCCTGTTCACTGCCACCTCTTCACTAAACCTCTGCCTCCCTGATTCCAAGGCAGTTTCCACTTTTTCCCTTTCTCCTTCCCTTTCCCAAGGCTGCTGATGCACAGACAGCTCAGACCCCGATGAGGAACAGCTCAGCTCCTGGATGCAAACAGCCACCCCCACAATAATAATCCCTGCATTAGTCAAGATTCCTGATGGTAATCTTAATTTTGTTGACTATCCGGTATTTAGTGGGAGACAAGAGTACAAAAATACCCCAAAGCCTTACAAAGCTGGAAGAAGTTCATAGGGGAAAAAAAAATATTCCCAGTTTTTTATTTATTATGGCTGCAGTATCCCAGAGAGCAAGGCTCACTCAGTTGGGATCTCTCTGACGTGTTTCTAACAGGGAACAAGAGGAGATGCAGACAGCAGGAGGAATCCCCTGCTCCTGCAGGCTTTCCCCACTCTGAGCCAAGGTTTGTAGCCCTGAAGGATCCCTGTCCCCCTCCATCAGGAGGTCTGGAAGGGTTTGATCCCAACACTGACTGGGATAAAATCCCTCCATTGATTTTACTTCTCTAATCCAACTTCTCACCTGATAACCCCTTTCCCTTTCCCCTCTTTGAATTCAGTACCACCTTGGCTCTCACTGCTCCTCCCAGCACCACCCTGCAGGTCACAGCACTGCTCCCCAGCCCAGCCCTGCCTCTCATTCCAGAGGCTTTTACTGTGCTTCCACCACATCCCAGCACCTCTGGGCCACAGGAGAGAAACTTCCCAGCAGGAATCTGCTGTGCCTTTACACAGGTATAAATTAGGTCTCCAGAGCAAGATGTTTTTTAGGGAATGAGGTCCATAACCCAGGCTCTGTTACTTAAAAGATACAAGAGTTTATGCTAGAGGATAAAAAGCTGTGTTGTGAGTATCAAAAGGAATTAGCAGTGCAGGATTTAGCCCCAAACTCTTCCCCAAAATGGAGGTGGGAGCAGGAGTGGTGTAAGGACAGTTCCAGTCATCTGGGGAATGAGAAGAGACCTTTTTTGACAAATCAGGTGGACACCACATGTGAAACTCAAGAGCTGCTCAGAACCAGAGTTCAGCGAGATCCAAATTCTGACTTTCAGCTTTAGGACAACTGAGACATTTCTGTGAGACACTGCATTTTCAGGTTTCTAACAAGAGACAGGGAAGTTATTCCAGCTTTCTCTACAAGGGGATTATGCCTAAATCATCTAATGATGACTGTCAAATCACCAGTTCCTGCCCTTCCCCAGCACTGCCCTCACCAGATCCATCAGCACTGCCTGAGCGCACTCCTGGAGTTACCAGGATCCCATCTGTCTCACTTTTAAATAATTGTCTGATCATTATGAATTCATTTGCTATTCATTGTGATAATGTTAATCAAGATGAATTAATAGAGTCCTCACACTGTACATGCTCCCTGGGGACTTCCACCACCATTTAGAAATTAATTAATGGACCTGTAATTTTTAGCGGCGCTGCCCATGCAATCACCACTAACGGCAGGCACGGAGCAGGTACCTGCTCACAGGGGGGCAGAGTTCCAGCATTCCTGCTGCTCTTCTCAGCATTCCTGCTGCTCTTCCCAGCCCTACACACCTTGTTCTGGGGGGCTGAAAGGTATCTGGGTCTCCAGCTGCCTGTGGAAGGCTCTGGATGCAGTGCCAGGGGAAGGGGATGCTCTGTATTCCTCCTGCTGAACACACAGGAGAATTCTTGGCTTCTTTTTGGTCACCTGAGTCTCCCATGGCTCAGGTTTTGGATCAGATTTTCCTCATCCTGCAGCACATCTCCCATGAGATCCAGTATTCCCCACCTCTCTATCCCACTCCTGTCCTGAGTACCTCAATCTCTCCATTCAATGGTCTGCTGGGGCAGGAACATTCGATTTGAGCACCGAAGGGTTAAGCTCAGCAGGGCCAAGGAGGGGCCCTGGCAGTGCCCCCACACCTCCAGCACAGACAGCTGTGACACTTGGTGACTCTGGTCCTTAGGTAACCCCCCCAAAGTGAGCGTGGCAGGGTTTGCCCAACACTCAGAGCAGCCCCTGCTGAACCCAGGCTCCAGACAGGGCTGAGTGCTCTTCAAAGGCTCCCAGGCTGGAGCTGTGGGCCAGGGCCAGGGCAGGGCTGGCTTTATCAGCCTGTCAGGGAGGCAAGTGTGGCTCTGGAGATGTAAGGGGAGGGAAAGCAGCACACAACTGGGGTCACCCTCACACCACGTCTGCTAAAAGCCTGTTCTGCCAGCAGATCAGAACAGACGCAGTCAGCATTTAAAAAGATCATTTAAAAGAGGCACTGCTGGGGAAGTTCAGATCCTAAATTTAAATGCCAGTAAGGGAAGAGCTATCTTAAAGAGACCGAATTTTTTCTTCCCAATGAGGAAAAAGAAATGCAGGGTTGGATTAGGTGGTGAGGGCCTGGCACGGGGTGCCCAGAGAAGCTGGGAAGGATGACGGACTTCATCCCTGGAAGTGCCCAAGGCCAGGCTGGGGTGGAAAATGTCCCTGCCCATCACCTGAGCACTGCTCTGTGCTGCTCCAGAGAACACAGGAGGCTCTGGAGCCCACAAGATGCTCAGGCTATGGCACAAAAACAAAACACAAACTGAGATTTCTGTCACCAGGGTGGCAGCAGCCCTTGGCAAGGCTGACACCGCCTCTTGGTGCCCGCCTGTGGGAAATGGATTTGTAGGGAATTCTTAGAAGTCTGACAGAAGGCTCACCTAGCCTTGTGCATCTGTGTGCAAACTCTGAGATAAAGTAAGCTGACTTAGGCCATGCAATAGGACAGACACTGAGAGAGAAACTGAACTAGAAACAAGTCTGAAACGATGACCTTGCAGACAGACTGGGTATTTTGGAGAAACAGAACCACGAAAGATGCATTGCAGCGAGACACACATGGGGCACTTTAACAGACAATTGGCCTAGAAGCATTAGCAGCACTGTGTAGCAAAAGCTGACAGGGCAAAAAATGCTTATAATGCACTGTAATTAAGAAATTGGAAGAATTGCATTGTGATCAGGAACAACTTCTGATTCTGATGGCATGACTCCAAACATCTGTACGACATCACCCTTCCCATCAGGCTGAAAAACCTCACCTCCACCTCAGGAAAACAAGCTTTCCTGACACCCAGCAGACTCCCCTGCAATCACCCAGAGGTGCTGAGGCCAGGCCAGGCCTTACCTTCTCTCTTCATGCCCATGGCCAGACACTTCTGGTAGCGGCAGTACTGGCAGCGGTTGCGCTGGCGCTTGTCGATCAGGCAGTCCTTGTTGTCCCGGCACGTGTAGGTCAGGTCCTTCCTCACCGTGCGCTTGAAGAAGCCTTTGCAGCCCTCACAGCTGTAAACCCCGTAATGTTTACCTGGGGGAGGGATAAAAGTCACCCTGAAAGGCGGCCCCAGCTCGCTGTTTGGCCAGCAGATCTTCCCAGATGTGGGGTTTGTTTTTTTTTTGGAGAGGGGGGTGAGCAGAGGGGTTTTTGGAGATGGAGAAGGGTGGTGTGGATTTTAACAGAATCAGGGTGTTACCCACGGGTCATATCCTGCCTTCCAAGCAGGGAAAGGTCATTTCTGGGGTGGGGTGGTGCAGCAGTGGAATGGGGTGTCCCCCTGTAGCCCTGGGAGCTCTGAAGCCCCCCACAGCAGCCACACGACCCAGCCTGCTCTGTACTGTGCTCCCACCCTCCACTTCCAGCCTGGAGCCCCCAAAGGGTTCACAAACCAGGCAGCCAGAGCTCTTCTGGGGTAAGAGACTTTCAGGAAAGCAGGAGAGTAAAGGGAATTAGCACATCTTTATCTCCCAGGAGGGAGAAACTCCATGTCAGGAGCAGCTTTTCATGTGGCACTGTGTGACAGTGCAGATCAAAGGATGGAGAGGGGGAGGACACCCCCTGATGCCTTATTTGCCAAAAGGGTGAGGATGTGACCCCACTGCTAAACAGGGACCTGGGCTCTTCACCCCCTGCTGTAAGACACAGGCCTGTCCCTGTCCCAAAGGAGAGCTCCTGCTGTGCTGCCAGGAGCCAGGGAGGCAATGCCAGCTCGGCCAGGCACCCACACCCCCAGCCCCGAGCCCCTCCCGGGGCAGGTGCCAGCCTCACCCGAAGATCTGTCCCCACAGATGGCACATATGTGCTTGGTGAAGGAGGCCATCGTTCCTGAGGGATGTGCTGGCACTTTGAGGACTCCATTGAGCCCCAGGGGTGGCTTGATGTCTTCTGTGCTGGTGACGGAGTTCATGGGCGAGTTGAGCTGTGGAGGGACAAGCACAGGGCTCAGCTGGGGCTGGGGACACGGGGCTGTGTCACACACACACAGGACACGAGGGACTAGCAGGGGACAAGCCCCCAGCACTGCTGAACCAGGAGGATTTGGGCACAGGAGCCCTCAGCCCAAAGGCACAACCCTCACCTGCCCTGGCACAGGAGCTGGGCTGGCTCTGAGCTGGCAGCAGGGTGACACAAGGTGACACAAGGGGCAGGGCATGGCCAGTCCCCCGAGCACCGTGCAGGGCTGCCCATCCAAGAAGGAGGTTTTTCCATGATTTAATTGGAAATAAAGTTCCTCCTGCACTGCCCCAGCACAGCCCCCACAGCCAGGGTCAGCAGCCACCCCAGCTTCACACCAGCACAGGCCCAGGGAGGGAGATCTGCAGTGGTGGCTCTGGGGGAGCTGCTGGCTGGGGGCAGCCCTTCCATGGATGATGGAGGCCAGGACACGCTCATCTAGCTCTGCAGTTTACAGATATCCCTTTAGCATCATCTTTCCAAAGGAAAGTTTCATGGCAAATAAACATCCCAGGTGCAGCAGTGCCTGGATTCCAGAGCTGGAGTGGGTGGGACACGTCCCTGCAACTCCCAAATGGCTCTCCTTCCCTCCCTGGGCCCTCAACAGGCAGAGGATTGGCTGGAACTGGCACTGGCACCTTGGCACTGCTGTGGAGTGAAGGGTTCCTGGGCTGAACCCCCTCACTGGGCTGTTACAGCCCTGTGTGCAAAGAGAAACTGAGGCACAGAGCTGTAGGGACTTGGTAAGAGGACAAGCTCACCCATCCAGGAGGGTCTGGGGGTGATGGGGGACCTGGATTTGGTCAGCTCTGGAAGCAGAGCTGGCTGGGATCCCTGTGGGTGTCCCCAGGGGAATGAGCCTGCCAGGGATTGTCACAGCCACCATCCCTGCCAACCTCTGAGCCCAGGATGGGTACACAGGCCTGTGCCTTGGTTTATTGTCTTTCTTTACTCTAACAGAGACCCTCAGCAATTGCACTTGTCACAGATGAAATCAGGGGACTCCCAGGGCTTGTGCTCTGTCAATGAGAGCAGCACAGCCATTCCTCTGCCTTTCAAGTTTCCAGGCTGGTGGGGAATATTTGGCAGGCAGATTATTGACAGCCACACAACAGAGCCAGGTAAACCCACCCTGGAGAAATGGGATGGATCTGCCTCCCTCTGCTGCCCTGCCTGTGCCAGCTGATGAATCAAAGGCAGCTGGGACCTCTCCTGGCTTTAGCTGCTGTTTGACACAGCAGAGAAAGGAGGCAGCAGCAGGTCCCCAGGCAGGAACATCTCTTTTGGAGTCCCACATGATCTCTGCGCTCCCCTGGGAGCAGGGGTTGCCAAGTCAGGCTGACCTGCCCCAGGAATTCCTCCCAGAGCACTTTCTGGGAAGTGGAGGCAGTTCCAGGTGCAGCTGGTGGCCGTGGCTCGTGTCCCTGCCTGTGGGGGCAATGCCACACTGCCTGATGAGGATGAACCCTCCTGCACCACTTCCCCAGCCCCACAGCCCCCTGAAAACACTGGGGGGAACGATGGGCAGAGCAAAGCCCATCCAGGAGGGTCCCACCAACCTCCTCAGCCCGGAGGATCAGCTGCTCAGAGCTGAGTCAGCCCCGGGCTGGGGAGGGGAAGGCATCGGTTCCTCTCCCAGCCCCCAAACCTCAGCACAGCCACCCCAGGCTTCCCACAGCGCCCTGGCGCCTGCCCCAGGAGCACGTGCAGGGAGGGGACAGGAGGGGACAGCAGCCCCTGGCCTGGCACAGCACTTCTGCTCAGCAATGAGCTGGGAGGAACCAGGGCTCTGCTTCCCCAGTGACACCAGCACCTCTCGGCTCCTTCCCCTCCCTCTCCAGCTCACTGCACTGAATCCTGGCCCTTCTGGCAAGCAGAGCTTTATTCCTCCTCCTCCTCCCACCCCAAAAAACATCCCAGCCCTTCCCGGGTCCCCCAGGCACCCTCACAAAGAGCATTGTGCAAAGGCAGACGGGCAAAGCCTAATCCCACGTCTGATCTCTCCCCACTCGCCCCCGGGCATCCCGAGCTGCTGCCAGCCATGCCTGGGGCTGCTGCTCCACACAAACTGCATGGAAAGTCCTTCCCTCGCAGCTCCTGCTGAAAATCCTGCTTTTTTTCCTTGTTTTCCCGTCGTTTATTGGGTAAGAGGGTTTAAGCAACGTGTGAAATCCCGGGGTTGCTGGGTGTAGCCCCACAGTCTGGCTGGGACCCTGCCCAGCCCTGCGAGCTCCCCTCATTCCTGGTTCAGCAGCAGCATCCCCTTCCCTGGGATGCTGGGATGCCGTGGCAGGATCCCTGCCACACTCCCTGGTTTTGGGGGCGTGTTTGCAAACCCTGCAAGACCCTGGGGAACTCCTCCAGCAAATCCTGGGAGCATCCTCCAGCACCGAGGGCTGCAGGGTGCTCCCCTCTGCAGAACCAGCCAGGGTGGGCTGAGCCCCCCGTTCTTTGGGGAGCCTGGCAGCTCCTTCCCATCCCTGGGGACCCGGAGCACGGCCTGCCCTTCTGCTCTGCTGCCTCTCCAGAGGCGACGAGGCGTGTCCTGATGGCAAGTGGCATCTGCCATCTGATGCAAAGCACCTTCCATCAGCGCCGGCCCCGCCCGCCCACCGGGGACACACGCCTCATTACCCCGTGCTCTGCCGGCCGGCCAGGGCTGCAATGCCCCCTCCTCCTCCTCCTCCTTCTCCTGCTCTTCCTCCCCCTCCTCCTCCTCCTCCCCCGGCCCAGGTAGGCGCCTCTGCCCGCTGCAGGGACAGGGATCTAATGTGGCCAGACAGGGAACAGATGGCAGGAGCCATCAGGCTGAAGCCCTCGCAAGTGTCACCTCGAGGAAAAACACTTAAGACAAGTTCCTGAACAAAGGATGGGTGCTCTGAGAGCTGGAGCCACAAGGGATGGAGCCAGCAAGAGCTGGAACCACAAGGGATGGAGCCACCAGGGTTGGAGACACCAGGGCTGGAGTAACCAGGGATGGAGTCACCAGGGCTGGAGCCACCAAGAGCTGGAACCACAAGGGATGGAGCCACCAGGGTTGGAGACACCAGGGTTGGAGCCACCAGGGTTGGAACCACCAGGGCTGGAGCCACCAAGAGCTGGAACCACAAGGGATGGAGCCACCAGGGCTGGAGTAACCAGGGCTGGAGTAACCAGGGTTGGAGACACCAGGGTTGGAGACACCAGGGTTGGAGACACCAGGGTTGGAGTCACCAAGGCAGGAGCCACCAGGGCAGGAGCCAGCACGCTCCCAGCACCACCCCACCACACTCTCACTTCTCCTCCTGCCCTGGAGCTCTGCTTTGTTTCGCTTCCCTGCCCTCTGCTCCCAAAGTGCACCTCACCATGCCCCTTCCCCGCCGTGTCCCTGGCCTGTGGCTCCCCCAGGCTTGCCTCACATCCCCCTTCCCACTCCTTCCCCACCATTCTGGCGCTGGGGCTGCTGATCTGGCTCTGCCTGCCCGTTCCCAGGCACAGTTTCAGTTCCTCTTCCCTGGGCTCTGGGATGGGAGGGGATGTTTCCACCCTGCTGCTCTCCTGCACTGGGAAGTGGGGTGCAGGTCCCTGTACATCTGAGGGGTCACAGGCTGAATCCTGCATGCCAGAAGCTCATCCAGAGGCAAATCTTACTCCTCTCTGACCAGCACAGGGATGCTGGGTCCTGGGGAACCTGCCCCACGTAGTAAAAAGCCCTGTTATGTCTGGGAATAAATCTGACCAATATTTAAAAATAAAGGTGCTGGCAGGTGCTTGAGTCCCAGAGAGGGCCTGGAATAAATAAACTTGGAGCGAGTGGCAGGTGGTGACCAATTCCTTAATCTGCCCTTTTACTAAACATATCCCCTGGAGCAGCCAGCAACAGGTGGCAGGGGCTGGCCAGCACCCCGATCTGGCTATTTTTAAATAGAGCTTATCTCGCCCTGCTTGGAGATTTTACATAATCTTCAGCCACTGAAGGCCAGGCCTGGCCCTGGGAGGAGAAAGGGGCAGGGGGCAGAGGACCCCTGGGTTTGTACAAGGGACAGGAAAAGGGGAAATGGCCTCGAGCTGTGCCAGCAGAGGTTGGGATTGGCTGTTGGGGGTGATTTATTCCTTGAAAAGGTTGTCAGGCTGTCCAGGGAAGTGGTGGAATCACCATGCCCAGAAGTGTTGAAGGTGTGTGAGGGTGGTTCTTGGGGACATGGCTTTGTGGTGGGCTTGGATGATCTCCGAGGGTTTTTCCAACCAAAACGATTCCATGATTCTGTGGGGACCGTCAAAAAGCCCTGGGTGGGGATGTGCTGCTTCCCAGGAAGGAAAAGAATCCCAGCTAGTCCTAGGGTGGCTCTGGCTCCTGCCACAGCTACAGCAGCCCCCAGGTGACCCAGGTGTGGTCACTACTCCCCTTCCACCCCAATCCTGGGGACAACACCTGAAGGACAGCCGTGTTCCAGCCATGCTGGTCTCTCACACCCAGGATATGAGAGGAGGACGCCTCCAGCTCATTTTCCTCCTTGTGCTTCTCCTTTTTACCTCCCCTTGGTGCCTGTCTGGACGAGGAACCCCACAGAGGTGTCAGCAGGGACCCCCTCAGCACCGTCCCCTTACCTGCGGGCTGCTGGTGCCGAATCCCAGGCTGGGCGTGGAGGGGACAGACATCGAGTGTGGGCCCATGGGGGAGCTGATGACGGAGAAGGGGGGGCCCATGCCGTTGATGGGCGAGCTCAGGGTGCTGATGGGCGAGTGCAGCTGGCCCGGAGAGCCCAGCGAGGAGCCGATGCCCGGCCCGATGGACGGGTGCAGGGACGGCGTGGCCATGGGGCCCCGGCTCGTGGGGGAGTTCAGGGATGTGGAATTCACCTGGTTGGAGAAATCTGCAAGAGAAGGAGGAGAGGGGGGGAAAAAGGGGTTGAGTCAGAGTGGGGCAGTGCTCTGCTTCTCCCCCAAAATTCCCAGTGCAGCTCCATCTTTTCAAAGCACCTTCCTCCGGAGTGTCTGTGCAGGGTTAAGGTATTTCCACCTCGTTAAGAACATTTCCACCTCAAGCCAGGCATCAGTGCCCTCTTCCACCTCCCTAACACAGCTCTGAGCTCTGCCAGGGGCTCAGCATCAATGCTCCAGCAGATTCCCTCCTGCCACAGGATAATTTGGATTTATCACCGGGCCAGGCCGTGTGTGGGGAGCAGGGAGAGCAGCACCCACAGGCTCTGGAGGTGGCTCAGTGTGTCCATCACTCATGTGAGGGGTGTGTGTCCATCCACAGGGAACTCTGCGTGCTCAGAGGTCGGATTTGAGGATTTTGGAGGGCTTTTCCGACCTGAATGACTCTGTGATTCTGGAACACTCCTGCTGGCAGCTGGGGGAGCGGGAGCAGCTCTGCAGGCAGCAGGACGGGCTGTGTCTGCTGTCCCGGGGGAGCAGAGCAGGGGGGCGGGAAGGGGGGCTTATAAATAGACTCCAATTCTCCCAAGAGGAGACATGGAACCATTCCTGGCACATTTCCTCCTCATCCTGTCACGCTGCTTGCAAAACAATCCCCAGTGAGGAAGGGGCTGGCTCTGGCCCCCAGGGAGGAGCGGGCGGAAGGCAGCGGGGATGGGGGGGGGAAGCATGGGCAGGGACCCCCCAAAAACCCACCCAGGGACCCCCCCAGCTCACAGCAGGGATCTACAGACAAGGATGCACCAGCACAGCCACTTGGGTGCTCGTGGTGGGTCTGCCTTTGGCTGCAGACCCCACAGTGAACTGGAGTCTGGGGAATTCTGTCTCCAGCCTCCAGGATCAGCTGTGTCCCCAGGATTGGGGAGCAATGAGCACCTGAATGTCACACAGTGGGGAACTCTGAACCCACAGCAGCCCAGCCCCAGCAGCCTTCCCTGGAGATGCCTGATCCTGGTGGGGAAAGCCCAGCAGGAGGAAGAGGAGGTTCAGCAAGGCAGCGATGCTGCTCTCGCAAAGATGTGGGACCAGCATCCCACTGCTGCTTCCACAGCCCCATCACTGACCCCAGAACCCCACTGCTGCAACCAGAACCCCATTACTGCACCCAGAACCTCACTGCTGCTTCCACAGCCCCATCACTGGCCTCAGAACCCCACTGCTGCAACCAGAACCCCATTACTGCACTCAGAACCCCACTGCTGCTTCCACAGACCCATCACTGGCCCCAGAACCCCATCACTGCACCCAGAACCCCTTTATTACACCCAGAACCCCACTGCTGCTTCCACAGCCCCATCACTGGCCTCAGAACCCCATCACTGCACCCATAACCCCATCTCTGCATCCAGAACCCCATCTCTGCATCCAGAGTCTCATTTATACAACCAGCACCCCACTGTTGCCCCCAGTATCCTCTGTGTGACCCCAGCATCCCAAAGGCATCCCTGGATGAGGAGCAGCCCTCTCCTGTCCCTGTCCCTGGGCCAGGCCCCAGGATGTTGACACAAAGCAAGCACTGGCCACCACGTCACCCGTGGCTCAGTGACGTGAGGGAGGCACAACAGGAACCCCAGGAAATTCCTGCAGGATTCCAGGGCTGCTCCTGGGCTTTAGCACTTCCCACACTCTGGTTTTGGTGTCTTTAAAGGGCTGGGAGAGCCCCCAGGGCCATCCAGGAGCTCCTTCTGGAGCAGGACCCCACAAACAGCCTGGGGGGATGGAGGGACAGAGGGACACAGGGACACCTTCCAAGGATGCAGCAGATCCAGGGGAAACAGGCCCCTGACCTGTGCAGAGCACAGTCCTTCCCTTGAAAAGATCTGGAATTTAAGGCAGGAGAGGTCACAGGAGGGTCACCAGCCCCTGCCTATTCCAACACATCAGAGAGCAAAGCCCATGTGGGGCTGGCACCTCTCCCAAAATCCCAAATCCTGGGTGCCTCAGGAGCTCCCTGCACATCCCACAGCACCACATCAGCTCCTCTCAGCCACCCTGCTCCCACAGGAATCATAAAATTGTGATTCCCCAGCACCCAGCAAGGAGCTGGCAGGTAAAAATGAGGAGAGGAGAGGGATAATGGTGTGTGGAACAGGGAGATGTGGGCAGGCACGGCCACATTTGGGTGTTTTTACACCCAAACCCCTCAGCCACTGGGAAATCTGAACCAGACCAGGATTTTTACAGATTTTTACATCAGGACTCAAAAGTTCCAAGCAACTTCTTGGACACCGGGAAGTTTCCATTCCTCATCCAAACACTCCCTGCTGGGAGAGCAGCAGCAATGGCAAACATTTACATCCAGCAAGCAAATATGGGTTTTTTAAACTTAGCAAGATCAAGAGTCCACTTGAGGCAACTCAGCCCAGGGCTGGAGGGAATTGGGAGTTTGAGGAAAATGTAACTTGAGGTGGAGAGATGGCATCAGGAGTGGGATGTGAGGAGTCTGCCCTCTTCCCCAGCACAAGTATCCTAAAGGACCTTGACTGCAAAAAGAATGCTACAAAAAAAAAAGATAAATTTAAAACAGAAAAAAAAAAGCCTAGATTGAGGAAATAATCCTTAATAGACACAAATGAATTCCCAAACTGATGAGCACCACTTGGACTGCACCAAGCAGAGGAGGCATTTCCCCAAAGGCATTTTCAGCTCAAGCAGTGTGAGACTGTTCCTTCTCCTCGAGGAGTTCTGCCATTTAAAGCTGCTCTGTGTGACTATCTCTTGACCAAAATAAACTCTCTGCCTGTTTCTAAATTAAAAATAAAATAAAAAAAATAGGGAGAAACTCTGAAAGTTCTGAAAGCATTTCCCCTCTGTCACACCCATCAACTGCAGCTATTTTCTGTGTGTGTCCTTTGTTTTAGCACAACGACCTCTGTCTATCCCCGAAGATGCCCCATGGCAGTTGGGAGATCAGAAACCAGAGCTCTCAGCAGCTGAAGAATTTGCAGTGAAGTTCTTTTTCTTCCTCCAAACTACGAGCCTGCCAGCCACAGAGTTTGGATGGGGATGATTTTTTTTTTTTTTTTTTTTTTCCCCAAGGAATTTAAATTTTAAGGCAAAACCCNAAGGCAGAGCCACATGATCCATGTGCAAGGGGTGGCTGCAGGGAGCCCTGGGAGTGCTCCCACACCAGGAATCGTCCCCTGGACACCAGAGTCAGCCTGGAGTTCTGTGTTTCTGGTGCTCATCCCTTTCCCTCAGCAGATCCCTGCCTTTCCAAGATCCCTTTGGGATGGATTCCCACCTCACAGAGGTTTTGGGCAACCCCAAAAGCAGACAGTGATGGCACAGACTGATGTCACCTTCACTGATGTCACACAGCAAACTGGAGCCACAGCTGGGAACAGATCCTGGCATTCCAAAACCCAGGGCAGCAAGCATCTCAACTGCTGGATCACCCTTCCCTCAGACAGCACTCTTCTGGCATTATCATAATCGTGATAATAATGAGAGCAAGAATATTATCAATAATTTTCAATAAGGGGGAGAAAAAAAATCTTCATAAAACATTTGTGCCCACACCCACGGGCAGCTCCACTGCTCTTTTCCATCCCCTTGGCATTCAGCACAAAGCTCCAGCTTGGACCAGCCAACATCCAAGGCTGGATGCAGCCCAGGTGGGAGGTCAGACCCTCCAGGAACCCTTGCAAGCCTTCCCTGTGGCATTTTGTCACCCAGTGTCACTCTGAATGCTGCTGCTGGCCAGGGCACGTCTGCAGCAGCTGAAGCAGCTTTTGCTGATCCAGCACTACCACCAAGGGCTGTGATTTTAACATTTCTAGACCACAAAATGTCCCAGAGCAGAAACAATTCCAACGTGCAGAGGTGCTTTTTTTTCCCCCAGGATAGCTCATTTGTCCTGGAATAAAGTGTACCAGCATAAGCTTTCACCAGAATAATCTTCATTTATGCCTAAGAGGCTTTGCCAGTAAAACTACAGTGACCTAGCTCTGCTGGAAAACCTTTTCTGGCATATCCTGGCAGTTTACTCAGCAGCTCGGTGGCTCAGCACTCGGATCTGTGAGAGGGGAAGTTAAAAAATAAAACATATTGCAAGGCACAGACCCCCTGAGCTGTGTTTTTCTGCAGCTGAGGAGAGCTGCTCACCTAGGATACAACCACAGCAGTGCACTGGGATCAGAGGGGCTGGCAGCACCCAGGGCTGGAGGAGCTGTCACTGCAGGACCACCCCAAGAGCCTGTCCCTGACACCAGCTGAGATTTGGGAAGTCACTCACAAACCCCTGCTTCTGCTTTTCATGTTTGTTTTTTTTTTCCTCCCCTCAGCACCTTTTCCTCCTTAATCACAAAGCAAATCAACTCTGGGTATTAAAGAGCAGGAAGTTCTAAATTTGGGTTGCCACTCCCTTCCTTCAGCCAGCCCTTGGTGCTGGGGCTTTGCAGGGCCAAGCTGGGAGAGGGGCAGGACCAGCAGCACCCCAGGCTTCTGCCAGCATCCTCCTCCTCCTCCTCCTCTGCTCTCCAGCATCACTTTGGGGCTGCCCAGATCCCAAATCCTCACCCCCAAACGCAGGTGGATCAGGTAAAGGCAGTGCCTCATGTTCCTTCTTGGCTGACCCTACACCAGCATGAACTCAGCAGTGAAAATCCACCTCCTTTTGCTTTCATTCTTCAAAAGCAGCTGGGGAATCTCACGTGATTTCCTGGCAAGGAACCCTAAATGATGGAGATTTCTCTTTTTCCTTTTCTCTCTCCTTCCCCACAGCAAACCAGGAGTGGCAAATAGAACAACAGGGTCTGGGCAGGAGGTGGCTTTCACCTGAAAATTGCCATGGTAAGGCTGTGACCACAAGAGGTCAGGTCCTCACTTTTGTCCTGATCACAAACTCAGGGATGAATTTCTATAGCCCCTGGCCTACAATCTTGAGTAAGTTTGCTGTCAATTTACAGCAGCAGAGCTGAGAACTGAAGGGAGGCTGGAGCAAGAGCTGTCCTTCCCCTCCCAACAGAGGCTGCTGCCACAGCCCCAGCAGTGCCTGGCCTGGGCACACTCAGGGGGTGACCTGAGCCTGGCTGTTATCCAAAAAACTCACCCAGGGATCACAGAAATAAGCAGCAGCCTGTGGCAAATCCAAGCAAATTCAGCTTCATTTAAAGCACTTTGCCCAGTGAGGAGAGGTGAGTGATCCTCTCAAACCACCTGGGCTCCCAGCACACAGAGAATTCCTGGGAATGGGCACCCCAAGGTGTCATAAATGCAGCTGTGTTTCATCCATAAATCCCTTCTGAGCATCTTTTCCACAGCTACAGGCAAAGGGATGCAGGACCATGGGAATGCAGCGTGGTCAAGCGTGTTGAGTAGCTCTGATTTCACCAAAAAGTAACTGAAATTGCTTTTTCTTTTCATATTTCTGGACTCAAGTACAAAGACAAACCTGAGGACGTCCCTCTGTGACTCCCCAAACCCTGCATGTGAGGCAGCACACAGAAATCTCTTCCTGCAGGCATTTCAAACCCCCCAGGTGCAGGGGGCATCTGCTCTGAGATTTGGGAGGGTTTCTCCAGCCTCACTCAGAATCCTCCCGTGGTGGTTCAGGCTGCTCAAGGGCAGTGAGGAGCTGAGTTTCACTGCAATCTGCACAGGGTGGGTTCCTCCTCCCAGCAGGTTTCACTCTGACCAAACTCAAACCTCAAAGCCACAGAGTTTCTCACCTCTGGCTCCCCAAAACCTCCCCGCAGCCCTGCTCGGCCCCTCTGCCCAGCCCAGCCAGCACCAGAGCTGCTTTTTGGGGATTTCAGGGCAGCACCAGGGGCTTCCCTTGGCTGGAGGAATTCCACAGCATCCCCCAGTGCTGCCAGGCACTGCTGCTGCCTCCTGCAGTGTTTACCTGATGGTTTGATGGGCCCTGGAGTGAGGCTACAGTGCCCATGAGCAGCTTTGCCACTGCAATCTGCACACCTGCCTCTCCCTCCCCAGCCAGAATTCCTGCTTGCCACTCAGGAAACCTCTGCTGGGAAGTGCAGAAGCATCCCAGTACTCAGCCACTGCTGCTCCCCAAAGTGGGACCCACCCCAAACCTTGCAGCAGCATCCCTGTCCCACAGCTGGGACACCAACACCTGCTCTGCTCTTCCTCTCTGTCCTGTTTTATTTCCTCCTCTGGAGAAAATCCCACTTTTTGGCAATCTGGCTCAAAGTGGGAGACACTCACCCCATCACCTGCTGGACCCTGGGTGCCCAGGGCTCTGGAGACCCCCCACCACAGGATCCACAGCAAAAATGGGAGAGCTGTTCCTGATGAGCTGCCGTGGATGAGGGGGCACACAGACCCCATGCCAGGGCTCAGCATCAGCACAGGGGCTTATTTTGGATTATTTTTTCACTTAAAAACCCCATCCCACCCTCTCAGGAGCTCGCTAAAATCACACCCTGGAGCAGTGGCAGAGCTGCCACTATCTCCTAGGGGGAAGGATTGAAAAGGGGAATTTTCCAGAGGCTGCTGAGCAGCCATGCCACCGGAGGAAACGCCTCTTCCTCCTGCACCCCTGGCTCCCTGCCCTGCATGGACCCCATCCCAAACCACCTCCCCATCCCAAACCATCTCCCCTCCACGTCTCAGGCAGACAGGGGCAGGCAGGGAAGGGAAAAGCAGGATGGGTGAGGAGCAGGCCATATGGGAAGTGTGATGAGAGGAGCAGGGAAGCCCAGGGGGAGGGGAGCAGGCAGCTCTCCCCCACCCTGGCAGCGCCGGGTGGAGGGGGGGCAGGGAGGGAGGGTGCACCCAGGCAAACAAGGATTCTGCTGATAAAGCAAATGTGACTCAATCACACGCTTGTGCAAAGATGTCACAACAGTGCTGAGAAATTACAGGCTCCTATTTCATCCCTCAAGGGCCGGTGCTGGCCCCAGCTCTCACAATGCTCTCTGTTCTGCAGTCACTGCCCCTAATTTACTGCCTGGGAACCCTCTGCAGGGCCAGCCCATAATAGGGGCAGTGTAGTGCTGCTGCCAGGGCTGCCAGGGGCTGCCTGATCAAGGGCTCGATGTGGCAGCTCTTTGCAGCCCTGCTCAGGGCAGGGCTGTCCCCCTCCTGGTGTTTTTTTTTGGGGTGTGGGACAGGGGATTGATGGCCCCCAAGTCAGCTCTCTGCCTCAAATCTGGTGGAGTTGGGATTTCCCAGGCAAATCCTGCTTGGGGTTGTATCTTTCCAACTTCTTGGGTGTCCTCACCCTAAAAGGGAGGTTTGGGGGACCCCACTGCCAAGGGACAAGGGCTCAGCCACCACTGCTGCAATTGTCCCCTGCCACCAACCCTTCCCCAAACACAGCATGGACGTGCTGAGAGGTGACTGGAGCAGCTGGTCCCTTTCCAGCTGCCAAACCTGCAGGAAATGATGCCAGCAGAGGAGAAGATGCTCCCTCTGCTCCACAAAACCAGAGGGCTGCTCCCAGGGATTCAGCCCTGCTGAGCATCACCAGCGTGGGGACGTGGTGATGGGGGCACCCAGGCACTTCCCAAAGTCTGCCCATCCTGCCCAGGGGGCTCTGCTGGGAGCTCCTCATCCCCCCTGCGAGCCCTGACCTCCTCATCCTCACTGGCTCCATCCCAGTTCCCAAAAAGAGCACGGTGAGAGCTGGAGCACAGTGGTCCCACAGGTTCATGGAGCTCATTATGGCCTTTTAATTACATTCAATTGCAGTTTTATGGGCTTATGGGCAAATTGGAAGTGATCTAATGGCCCTTGAGGGGGTGCTGGGCTCTGAGCTATGAAAATCCAAGCAGGATCCAGCGAGACATGCAGGGAGCATGGAAGCTTTAGGCTCATTCCAGCAGAGAGAGGAGAAGCTTCCACTCATGCTGGAGATCCCCCAGGACATCCCAGTTCAGAGCCACACATGTGGCTGGGCCCAGCAGAGAACCCAGGTCAGGCACTGCCCCAGTTCATCCCAGCCATGGTCCCCAACACCTGGGGATGTCCCCACACTGGGCTCCAGGGAGGAGGGATGTGGAGAGTGGATGGGGCTCAGACCTGCAGCCAAGCTCTCCACTCCTGTGGAACCTGCTCCCCTGAGCCCTGGAACATCCCTCTGCAAAGCAGGCAGGGCAAGGAGCAGCCAAAAGGATGCTGAGGGCTCTGGAAACAGGAGCTCCTAACCCTCAGCTTCCCATATTCTCCCTCCAGCAGATCTGGGATGAGCCAAACCCTAAAGACCAAGAGGAGACAAGCCCAGCAGCTCTCCCAGACACTGGCTTTGAGATCCCTGGGCTAAAACATGTTGCTGGTTTGTTAAAGAGTCCTGGAGGTGCAGGATGTGCTGCATCCACCTTTGCTCTGCTGATTTTGGGGACTGGCAGGAGGGACAGCACCTCCCCATCACCTTCTGCTCCCACCTGAGCTCAGCACAGAGGGCAACCATCAGCTCACACAGCTTTTAGGGATCCTACAGGATGGGCCAAGCTCCATGCTCAGGGCTGAGCCAGCAGCAGGAGCTGAGAGGAGGAGGAGGAAACGAGGAGGAGAAGACACAGCCACGGATTGCAGATCCCTGCCTCTGCCTGGCTCCCAGGAACAAGGGCCCACAAAGCACCAGGCAGGAGGATTGTGTTACGGTGCTGTGCGTGCACATTAATCCAGATTTGAGATAATTACAGTCATTCACTTGGCATAATGGGCTTTAATTGATCCAGTGGGGCCTGGGCTGGTGCTCCCTGCCCGTGTGCAGCTGGCAGCCCAAGACACCAAAGCTGCAAAGACACTGACCAGCAAAAGCAAGGCTGCTCACTGCATTTCCAGAAAGCTGGCTGTGCTGGTTTTCCTTAGGGGGTGCTGGAGGATGGCAAGGCCACGTGGACTTTTCCATCCCTCAGCTGAGATCCAGCAAGCCTGGCATGGGCATGGAGGTGTCACCTGGTCAGGAGACATCTCGTGAGCATCCAAGTAGGATGAGGCACTCCTCAAGAGGGTTTCACTGCTGGGAACTGGGCAAGGGCAGCCCTTGGGAATGCTGTTTGTCTCCTTGGAGAAATGCCCACCTCTCAGAACCACACCTGCTGGGAAGATGGTCAACAGATCCCTGAAAATCCCTTCCCAACAGCATTTTTGTGCTTTACTGGTCACAGAGATGGAAACCCCGATGGGGAAAGGAACCCAGGGTCCCAAACCAGTCATCCCTTCCCACCTCAGCTCCTCATCCACATCTCCACCGATGACTGGAGAACCCTCTGGAGTGAGCCAGTTCCCTCAGGGACAAACCACCCACTCTGTGACCCTCAGGAGGAAGAAGGAGCCTGAGAACTGGGTGCTGCACAGGAAGGTGTGTGACAAGACAATGAAGGCAGAGTCACATCCCCTTCCAAAAAAGCAAGTTCCCACTGGAAACAAGATGCCATGCACTTTTTCCCAAGAGGAAGAAGCTGCTGGGATTTATGCAGCCTGCTGGGGATCAGTAACACATTTTGGGCAGGAAGGGAGGTTTGAGCCCCCTCAACTCCAGCTGTGTGGCCGGAGGGATGGGCAGGAAGGCTGGGTGGGTTGTTCCCCCTTCCCAGGCCAGAGAGGAGGCTTGGGAAAGCTTTTCCCTCCCTCAGGCAGGCAGCAGCAAGGGATGGGCTGCCTGCAAGCTGCCTTTGGGTTTAAGTTTCTGGTTGGAGTCCAAAGCTAATTAGGCTGTGCCAAGTCCAATCAGATAGCCTGAGCTAATTGAGCTCGGCACGGACGGGTCAATGTCCAGCAGGGCTCGGCGTTCCAGGAGTTCTGGCAGCCCACAGATAACTGCCAGGGCCTGGGAAGGGGAAGGACCCCTCACAAAAATGTTCTCTTCTTGTACAGGCAGCAGAGTTCCCCTGCCAGAGCTGAGCACAGCCCCGGGTTAACCCCTCAGGCACCGCCAGCATCGTCCAACCCCAAGGGATGGAGAGGCCCCAAAGGCAACGCTGGGCAGGGATGGAAGGGGCTGAGTGGGGCATGAAATAGGGTGATTGCAGCAGGGATGGAAGGGGCTGAGTGGGGCATGAAATAGGGTGATTGCAGCAGGGATAAAGGGGGCTGAGTGGGGCATGAAATAGGGTGACTGCAGCAGGGATGGAAGGGGCTGAGTGGGGCATGAAAT
The DNA here is from genome assembly GCA_013389925.1 of Aegithalos caudatus. Lineage (NCBI taxonomy): Eukaryota > Metazoa > Chordata > Aves > Passeriformes > Aegithalidae > Aegithalos > Aegithalos caudatus. The sequence goes on from WEIU01003301.1 coordinate 124,173, forward strand.
AGGGTGATTGCAGCAGGGATAAAAGGGGCTGAGTGGGGCATGAATTAAGGTGACTGCAGCAGGGATAAAAGGGGCTGAGTGGGACATGAAATAGGGTGACTGGATCAGGAATAAAAGGGACTGAGTGGGGCATGAATTAGGGTGACTGCAGCAGGCTTTGGTGTCACCTCTCCTGGTGGCACCCCCAACACCAGGCACTTGGTGAGCCACAGCACCAGCAAGGGCAATCCATGTGAATTCCAGGCACACAGCCCCTGGAAATGTGACACCAGGGACCCTGGAGCTCCATGCTCTCCCCATGGCTCCCAGGGCCCCTCCAAAGCTGGGTTAGGTGTGTCTGCCCCAGGCTGCAGCCTCCAGGCTAGGACAGAGGGGTTTGTCCAAGCTCTGGGGGACAGCAGGGGACAGCAGCACTTCCCAGATGTGCCTGGGCACTGCAGCAGTCAGGAGAGGGGGACTGCAGGGCAGCCAAGCATTGGGATCAGGGAGAGCATGAGGAAGATGAGGCACTTTGAAGAAGGCTCCAACAAGCCCTTCCTCAAGTGCTGAGCAGCCCTGCAGAGCAGCTCCCCCAGCTCCTGAGATCTGGGGCAGATTCCAGCCAGGAAAACAACAACATCCAGCTTCCCAGAAACCACAGACTGCCTTTTTTCCTCTCATCCTGCCTGGATTTCCAGGCTGAGCACCATCCAGCAGGGCAGGAAGATGGCAGCCTCGATCCCTGTGCCGGGAACACCGAGAGAATCCCCACATCCACCCCCTCCACCTCCAGCTGCTGGGAAAGGCTGCTCCTCTCCAGCTGACAAATGGATGAGACGTTTCATTAATAAACCCCAGCTTCTCCTCACACTTCTGATTACAATCTCTCTGTTTGGATCCGTGCTCATGTTACACGTTCGTCTCAATTATATATTCCCTTCTCCTTAAATCCCCACTTATCTCCTTTACCACATAAATCACAGAGTGAGCTCTGGTTTGGTTGGGTTTTTTGTTGGCTTTTTTTTTTGCCTGCTTAACTTTCCCTGCCTCCAACAGCACTTAGAAAATAAACAGGAGTTTAAACTGCAGCATGTCCTGGTGGAATCTGAGCTCATCTTCCAGCAAACCCATCCAAGGAGGGTGACACTGGTCCTGCTCACCACTTGCTTCCAGCCCCAGCATGTTCACAAAGCACTTTTATTTATTTTTGGCCCAGACAAATCCTTACTGGGGCATCCCTGGGAATGTCTTCTCCCCACAAATCCCTCATTCCAGCTGGAGACACCGAGCAAAGCAGCAGCACAGGGCCTGGCTCCCCCTGCACTGCCCCACATCCCTCTGGCAATTAAAGCAATTGCCTGCATGGAAACCTAATTATATTAGGGAAGTATTTAGTAATTTTTAACTGTTGGGCTGGTGGCTCAGCTCTCTCCCCGTTCCTGCATTCCAGCAGCACTGGGCAGGAGGTGCAGCACTGGATTCTCCCCCTCTTGCACCACTGCTTTAAAGAGCGAGGAGGAGGAGCAAGGTGGTGTGATGGGCTCTCCTGGTGGCCCTGGAGACCCTGGATGAGCTGGAAAGTTTCCAGCAGCTTTCCTGTGAGGTTTCCATGGAATGGCTGAGGATGCCCAGCCCTGGCACGTGGTGGCCTCTTGGTGCCACCATGAGATGCTCCAAGGTCCCCTGCCACAGCACCTGCTGTCCCCAGGTAGGGGCTCAGCCACCTCTGATGCAAATTCAACACTCCAGCCATGAGGTTTTGGGTGCCCTGGATCTCTCTCCACCCTCCACTGCTGTGCACAAAACTTGAGTAGGTGAGAGCAGAGCAGAGGCACCACTACACCAAGCCCTGCCAGGTACCCAAAAATACCAGTCCCAGGAGCACCTTGGCCCTGTCTGTCCACAGACAGCAGAGCAGGAGCCCACCATGGACTGAGTTCCACCATGGATTGAGTTCCAACATGGATTGAGTGCACCATGGATTGAGTGCACCATGGATTGAGTTCTACCATGGATTGAGTGCACCATGGATTAAGGGCACCATGGATTAAGGGCACCATGGATTGAGTTCCACCATGGATTGAGTTCTACCATGGATTGAGTGCACCATGGATTAAGGGCACCATGGATTAAGGGCACCATGGATTGAGTTCCACCATGGATTGAGTTCTACCATGGACTGAGTTCCACCATGGATTGAGTTCCACCATGGATTGAGTGCACCATGGATTAAGAGCACCATGAATTGAGAGCACCATGAATTGAGAGCACCACGGGAAGCTGTGAGGCATGGAGAGCATCACAGGGCCCTCACACCGGATCACCTCCATGGGCACACCCAGCTCACTCAGGGAGGACCATGAGGCTCCCCAGCCCAGCCCTGACCCCCCAGTTCCCCATTCCCAGCCCTGGGAAGGCCGGCGGTGCCTTTAAGAGGCCGGAGGGGAATGTGATGGCCGCTTTTCCGAAGGCCCATTAATTTGCCAGCGTCACATGCTCCGCAGCTGCAGCCTGGCAGTGATTTATACTCCTCTGAAGTTCATCAGAGGGAAAAGCACTTCCCAGACACAGCCTATCCCCTCTTCCCTTCCCTGCTCCTCTCCGGTGCGAGCCTCCCATGTCCAGAGCCAGGCGAAAATCCCGCGGCCCCATCCATCACCCCGAGTGTCACCCCCTGCCCTCGCCACCCAGCCCAGGCACTCCCCTTCTCCCCAGCATCTGCCAGCAAAAGAAAACTTCCTCTGCCTTCCTCGCCTCCGTGACCCACCGATGAGAAAGTCATTAATTAATAAGGGGCAGCAGCGCTGCTCCTCTGCCCCCTCCTCCCCAGCCCCAGGCCCTGTAGCCAAAATAAACGTCAGGGAGGAGGCGGGCGTCCCCTCCTCCTGCCGTCCTCCGGGGAGGTTCAAAAGTTCAAGATTTTCACATTTCCCTAACGTTATTTCAGGAAATTGCTGGAGAAAAGGAAAGCCGGCGCTGCCGAAAAAGCGATCCGAGGGTGGATCCAATAACACACGGAATCCAGGGCTGGGTGTGTGCCAGGCGTGGTGCAGAGGGAGCCCCATCCCCACCCCAACATTTGTTTTTTGGAGCATCTTTGCACACCGCTGGCTTTCACTGGGTTTTTGCTAAAGCAAACCCACGGTCACTCCAAAGCAGCTCCAGAGGTGGCAGACACCGGGATAAGCTGCCACAAGGTTCCTGGGTCGCTCCCCAGAGCCAGGATGCTCAGTGCACCAGCAATTATCAAATTCTAGCAGCTGGTTTGGGGGTGATGCTGCCAAGCTGGTTCAAAGCATCCCCAGTAACATCTCTCAGTGCAGAGAATATGGGTGCCACGGTCCTGGCTCCCCAAGGAATGACAGCTTGGCCCCAGATGTGAGCAGGGCTCCCTGCAAGCACTGCCCTGACGTGTGTTTGGGTTCCCTCCTTCCTTCCTCTCAAAACTTCTGATTTCACATCTGCACAAACCTCAAACGCCACCCGAGCTGCACCCGGGTTTGCACCAAAACCGGGCTCAGCGACAGCTTTCACTGCAGGTTCGTGGGAAAGGTTTGTCAAACTCCCCAGCCTCCTGGCAAACCTGAATTTGGGGTTACAATGAAACACGAAACTCGGCTGCTTTCATGTGGTTTGGGGTTTTCTGTTGCAAAACATTTGGGTGCAGCGGCTCCGGGGCGAGAGCGCGACAGCCGAGCGCAGCGCAGCGTGTCCGCAGGAGCAGGGCTTGGGATGCAGGCTTGGGATGGATACAGGCTTGGGATACAGCCCTGGCTAATGATTACCCAGGATTGGGAGCCACCTCCTCAGCCTGGGGGCTGGAGCAGTGCCACCAGCACAGGGCAGAGCTCTCAGCACTGGCAGGGACACAAGGCAGGGATGCTGCCTTGCACTGGTGTGGCTCCGACGGGTCCGTGGTTGTGGAAGAGCCTGGATGTGCTGTAGCACACGGAATTGTGCCTCAGGCAGGTGCTGGCAGCTCCCTGTGGGAGAGAGAGATGCCAGCCATGGTGTTCCTGAGGGCCATCTCATCCTAGAAGGACACTGCACACCTTTGCCCTGCCCAGCTGATGGCAAAGAGAGGGTGGAAATCCTTCACTCCTCAGTGTTGCTTCACTCCATCCAGGCAGTGAGGGGGTGGGATTCGTTTGCTCTGGGATTTTTTAAGTTTGAGGAGTTTTTGGGGTGTTTGGAGAGGGAGCTTCTGCTTTCCACTTTGTCCAACTGGCCCCACTAATTCCAACTGGAAAGTGGGGATGGAGACAATGCCTTGAAAATGAGCAATGTGAGTATCCCAGATCACTGATTTCCTTGGAGGAACAGGAGTTCTTCCCAGGTATCCATCCCCCTCAGCCTCCATTAACCCCTTGCTCTCCAACAGCTCCTCAAGTTCTGGGTGTCACCACAGGAGGGGAAGAACCACAAGGGATCAAGACCTGCACTTTGTCACCCATCCCTGAGGCTGTCCATGGCTGTGACAGAGCTCCAGGCACCAGGCACTGCCTCCCAGAGAAACCTCATCCCAAAGGAGGGAGCGGGACACCCAGCCAGCTCAACCAGAACCCAGCTGATTAAAGAAATTTATATTAATTAGAGAAATGTGTTAATACCCTGGGAAAGCCACCAAGCCTGGAATGCTGTGCAGACATCTCCTGCTCCCCTGGAGCAGCTCAATCCTTTGTCACCCCAGCGTTCTCCCTCCCTGCACTGACCTCTGCCAGGTATCACCCCCCTCACTCCCACCTCTTAGTTACATCCCATGGCCACCTTTTTCCCCTCTCTTACAGGTTTTAAAGCTGGCCACCTTAAAGCACCTCTGCAAATTCCCAAGACATCTCAAAGGAGGTTTATGGCTGCACAGAACCCAGGTGACACCAGGACCAAGAAGCAGCACTGGGATGTTGGGTCACTTTCTGAACCCAGCCCAGGCCAGGAAGGGATTAAGCTCATTCATACCTCCACTATAAATAATAATAATCATAATAATGTCGTTTTTGCAGCATGGTTCTTTCAATAGGGGCTGATGAATGTATTTGTAACGAGCAGTGGTAAAGATTTTCAAGCCATCTAATTAGGCAGCAGTTTCCTTTCCAGACATGCCCAAGTCCCTCTGGAAAAGGAAATGTGGCCTCCAATGCTCCCTCTCTGCTGTGGGAATGCTCCCCTGTATCCTGAAGATTAAGCAGGAACTCAACATTCCTGGGGGGATCCCCAATTCCCGGAGCTGAAGGAGCATCCAGAGGGAGCTGGACCACACAAACTCTGCTCCAAGAGGAACCAAAAATCCCAGGGAAGTGCTGGTGTGCAGAACCATCCCACTGAGGATGGTGCCAGGGAGACTCAGAGATGATGGGAAGCAGATAGGGCCAACACAAGGGAGAGGGCAGCCCATCCCAGCACCACCACCCATGCTGATGTATTTTTCCATTCGTGCCCAGCATTCCCAGAAAACACTAACTCCATTATTGATTTCTGCTCATTTGTCATTTTTATAACCTGGCCAGCACTTCTCCTGAGGGCTGTGACTAATTCCACTTCCCCAGTGGAAGAGGAGAGAGCCTTGAACTCTTTTGGGGTGGGCTCTGGCAGGGCACCCACAGAAATCCCAAATGTGCGGCATTTTATCCGTGCCTATGGGGACACCTGCCCTCCCCAGCTGAGCCACCAGCCTGGGAAAACCCCCAATGCTGGGAAGGCTGTTGGAACCAGCAATCCTTTCCTCCTTCCAGGCACTTCCCAGCAAAGCCTCAGGATGGAATTCCCAGAGGAGAAGGTCCATTGAGTTAAAGGCAGCAGATGCTGCTTCCGACGGGTGGGACACGGGGAGCACCGACCACGACATCTGCAATTATGGAAAGCCAGATAAAGAAAATCAAATCTCATGCTTCAGGGCATGGGCTGATGAGCCCAAGGGTCAGGAAGGAATTTCTCTCCCCTCACACAGCAGTGCACAATTGGGTCAGTGCATTACCGGGTGCCACCAGTCTGGGATTGTTTTTCCCTCTCCTTTTGGAAGCCCTTGGCACAAGAGCTGTGTCTGAGGGAGGTGATGCCTCTCCCATCACCCACATTCCTAAAGCTCAGGATTCCTATTCCCAGGTGAAAGATGGCACAAGGACCTCGCTCCAGGCCACCCCTCTACTCTGACACCTCTCTGTGGTGCTCCCTGCCCCTCTCAGCCCTAATTATTTCTACCACAATCACCTAAATTAGCACAATTCCCCCGTGAGAAAGGTTTGAAAAACACTGTGTACACCTCTGGTGCTATTTAAACAATGAGCAGGAATAATAAAAGCAGCAACGTTGGCTTAGGAAATAATGCACTGGAAAAGGGGATGAATGGAGAGGAGGGAGCAAAAAACCCCCGATGGTTTTGTTCCCAGAGGTTGGGAAGTGTTTGTGGTGACAGCGGTGGCTCTCACTTCACGCCTCATCCAGCATCCTTTCCCTTCCTCCAGCAACTTCCCTGTGCTAAAACTTGCTTAGCTGGGAGGATCTAACCACAGGGAAGAGGGTTCAGTCTGAAATTAAAACAAAGCCAACAAACAAACACAAATTTGGTCTGGGAACACGTGTCTATCTGCATCAGGCCTTGCTAAACCAGGCTTTGCCAAGCCACACGCTTCCCTAATCCTGACAAACAGTTGCTGGCCTTTCCCACTGCCAAGCAGCTCCTCAGCAGTGATTCCCTGTCACCCAGGGTGGCATTTCCCAGCGTGAGCTGCACTGGTCCCACTCGACACCTGCCAGAGCCAGCAGCTTTTCCCAGATCCCGTGAAAGCACACTGCACAAATCCTGTCACAGGGCCTGACGGGATTTTATCCAACAGGACCTGTGATCAGTGCCAGCTGAAGTATGAAATTCATGCACCCAGCTGTGACCCAGCAGGGACTGGGGGGCTCTGTAGCTCCAGGCTGGGGCATGGCCCCTCCTGTTTTCAGGATGCTTTCAGGAGCCCTGCCCTGCTGCTGGCAGGAACCCAGGGATGAGCCCAGCACCTGTGACAGGAGCCCGAGCCCCCTGGCCAGCATCACCTCCCACCTCACTGTCAGGCTCATTTGGGGACCCAGTGCAAGATGAGCTGTCCCAGAAAAGGTGTAAATCAGCCAGAGGGTGGGTGCTGAGCTCCAAACCCACCCCACTGCCAGCACCACGTGGGCACATCCACGGGCAGGGAGTCACGTCTGCACAGGGCAGGCTGGAGAGCTGGAATCAAAGGTATGAAAAATGGGACTGGATGGGATTTGGCGTGCCCAGACTTGGTCCCTGCAGCCCAAACACTCAGCCAAGACAAGAAAGCAGGAGCAGAAATTTGGGATGGGGCAATGGGAGTGGGAGAATAGTTTGCAGGGGAATGTTTGGAAGAGCCTGTGGTGGCTTGCTTGGGGAGAGGGCAAAAAAATAGAAGAGGAATGAAACAAAAGAAAGAAAAGGAGAGAGAAGCAGCTGTGGAAGAGGCTGGGGCTGAGGGCTGTGTGTGGGAGCATCTCCAGCAGCATGGAGAGCCTTCCCTCCCCACTGGGCAGGGCTGGACATTTGGCCAAGGGTTGGAAAACCAAACCAAGGGAAGCAGTGGATGGTGGCAGGAGCCAGCGGAGGGGAAGGATGGATGCAGAACACCAGCACAGGGCTGGGGACAGCCCTGCAGCCCAGGGGAGAGGAGGGGGCTGCACTGGGAGCTGCTCTCTGTCCCCAGGGCTGGTATTTCCGTGCCCAGCAGGTTCCCCAAGGAGATGGAGACACAAAGCCTCACCTGCCTGCATCCACCTCCCCATCCCAGGACTCAGCAAAGCTCCAGGAATGCCCAAAACCCCCAGCTCACACCAAGATGGAGACATCCTCCCCCAAACCATCACATCCCAGAGCTCGTGTGAGAGCAGAGAGGAGGAAACATCCCTTCCCTTCCAGCTCCATCCAGCAGAACAGCTTGGAGCAAGCTGGGAATATCACCCATGCTGGGAACAAAGCAGTGGTTGTATCCTGGGCACTGGGAGAGCTGGGAGGGGAGTTTCTTTTTTTAAGTAGAAAGGCTTCAGGGGGTTGTTTTTTCCTTTCTTTTTTCTTTTTGTGGGTTTGGGTTTTTTTCCGTGTTAACCAAAAATGTCAATGAAACCAGGATTGTTCCCAGAAAAAGGACTTAAGGGCAGATGAATTAATTTCATGTTTGGGGGAAGTAACAATGGAAATTCTCAAAAGATCCCATGTCAATAGCTGTTTGTTTAAAAAAAAAACAACAAAAAAACAAATTTTGTATTGAAACAATTTCTTGTTTCTGCTCCTTTGCAGTGATGTGAAATTCTGCAAAGGCTGAAATCAAACCAAACAGAAAGATTTGGGACAGATCTTGAGAGAACTTCATTAAACCCACCCAACAGCTTCCCAAACACCCTCAGGCCTGGGTTCCCCATAAGGGATAAGGATTGGACAGGGATGAGGTGACACATCCCCATGTCCCAGCAAGGCCACCTCAGGGGCAGGACCTGGCTCTAGGACCTCAAGTGAGCCCAAAACAGGACACCAAAAGGTGACACTGGATTTCTGTCCTCCAAAACAAGTAAAAAATCCCCCAAAAGAGAGGGAAGAAGCCGAGGCTGAGTCCTGAGTCAGGGCTGCAGCACCGTGAGGAGGTGCCAGGGTCAGCCTGGCAGGATTTGGCTCCAGGGCTCCACCCAGCATGGCAGGAATGGTGTTTCCCTTCATTCCCCAGCACCTCTCCTCCTCCACCCCAGATCCTGCAAGGACCCTCAGATCTCCTTTGACCTCAATCTGCTTCGAATTATCCACAACAATGCCGGGGACCCCGAGTGGACACAGTGTCTCGAATTCATTGTCATTTAAAGCCTTTTTAAGTCCCTAACACTGCACAGACATTGCTGGAATATTTCCTCCTCCTTTAGACCCTGGGGTGACTCTGCAAGGCAGGGAGGACAGGCAGCAGGGGATGAGTGGAGCCAGCTGCCTGTCTGGCCGTGCTGGGGGCATGGGAAGGGAGCACTGGGGGTCCCCGAGGTGATGCTGAGCTCAGGGCAATGTCCCCAGGGCTGTGCAGTGACCGGGGCTCAGAGGCTGCTGAACCACGCTGGGATCCTGCTCCAGGGGGGGAACAGCCCAGGGCTGCTCTGGGGGGCTCTGGCTGGGGCAGGACCACCCTGGAAGCCCATCAAGGGCAGCCTCTTGCTGTCCTTCAGCTCCCTGGCTTTTCCCAGGGCAGGGATTGGGATGTGCCAGGGTGGCTGTGCTGGCAGGGTGACATCCCTGCCACCAGAAGCTGCTGTCCCACCACAGCACAGGATCTGGTTTGGGTTGGGAGGGAAATTAAAGTTCATCCAGCCCCACCTCCTCCAGGGCAGGGAATGCCTTCCACTATCCCAGGGTGCTCCAAACCTCGTCCAATCTAGCCTTGGACAGACCCAGGGGCAGCCACAGCTTCTCTGGGTGACCTGTGCCCATCCTCTGAGTAGAGAATTCCTTCCAGTATTCCTCTAAATCACTCCTCCTTCAGCTTCCAGCCATCCCAGCCAGCATCCCTGCTGGCAGCACCCGCTGCTCCCTGCATCCCTGCTGGCATCCCTGCAGCCAGGCAGGCACTGAGCCTCTGTCTAAAGTCAGCCTAATGCTGTCACACAACTGGCACCTGGGAAACTGTTACAAGAATTAATTGATCATATAAGTACAGTAATTGGAACTTGCAAAGCATAGATAATTACCTTTTATTAGTTCCTGTAGATAATCCATTATGCACTGATTAGGCCTCAGTAAGGATCTTACAGCCCTGGTTTGATTAATGGCAGATTATGGATATTAAACTCAAGCAGTAATAGATAAGTTACTATTTTCTTTCTTGCCTTAGGAGTACATCACCCTATGAGTTATGGCCAGGAGTTTTTTGAGGTGCTGGGGAAGTCAGGCATGTCTGAAATTCCCACCTGACCTGACCACGCTCCCTCTCCTATGGTACCAGCTCCTAACTTTTCCCAGTGGCTCAAGATTCCCCAATCCACATTTATCAACCTGCTTCCCACTAACAGCCACGTGTCCTGACCAGCTCCAAACCTGGAGAAATAACTGCCATCATTTTTTAATCCAAACCTCACCCCCCATCTCAGATGCTGTCATTTCCACGGATGCTTTGACCGTGCATTTATTTTCCACAATCCTCTGCCCAGGACAGAATATTGATCTGCATTTCCTGCCTACAATTGCTTGGCTGCTGCCTGAGGTCCTCCCTGCCCCACTGCCACATTCAGTGGGGCTGTCCCCACACCAAAACCACCCTTTTCCCTGCAAGAGGGATCCTCAGAGGGATCAGCTGTAGGACCAGGGCTCTGCTCCAAGGACCATCACTCCCTGTTCGCAGAGTACGGAGCACAGGGACGGGGGCAACTGGACAAAATCTGCCTGCAGGCTACAGGAGGCTTTATTTAAGAGGAATAAATAAAAAATAAGGCTGTGATTATCTCGGGCCACTCTCCAGCTGCCACCCAGGGACAGAACAGGGAGGGGGGGAGCGTTTCTCAAATGAATAAACAAACGCGAGCGGATGTGACATGCCGAGCCACAGGCACGGATTCCTCCTCTCTTCCTGGCCAGATAACCCCGTTATCAACACGGTGCTGGGGACTGGGAGAGAGGGGGAAAGGAGGAAAACGGCAAATATGGGAAAAAAGGGGGAAAAAAACACCCCTTGGAGAAGCCACGGGAGCGAGGAGGCCGCGTCCAGCGCCAGCCTATTCATCCCGCACGCTCCGCGCTGCCAGGGCTGGGGATGAATGGGATTTACTGCCCATTAAAATAAAGCCCTTTCTGTAGTTTATAAACAATGTCGCTGCTCGGTGGGAGGGTGGACATTTTAGTTCATTAAGCAGCAAATAATCTCTGTCACTTTTTTTTTGTTTTTGAGTTTATTTACACGTAGGGTTCGGCTTTTTTATCCTTTCCTCTTCCTCCCCTCGTCCTCAGCCAGGAGCCGGAATCTTCTCCAGGCCCTGAGTTCTCTCCTCCTGTGGCCGCTGGCCAAGCCACAGAAATAATCCTGCTTATGTATCAAAAATGTTCCTTACAGGAAAAAGAAATTTGTATCTGCCTAAACCCCAGGCATGGGTGAGGGGGTGCCGGGACAGAGCTGCTGGGCACAGAGGGAGGCTCAGCAGCCATCCTGGGAACAGACCCGAGCCCTGGGGGACAGCCAGGGACATCAGCAGAGACTGCCAGCTCCCAGCGTGGCCTGGGACACCGACAGGGACAGGGACATCATGGTCACATCCCTTTGTGCCAGGCAGGAACGTGAACAGGCCCTTCCCTTGGCATCACAGTAACACCGCCTGGAAGTGCCACCCTGTCTGGGAGCCTTACCTTGTGCAGGGAGGGGAGGGTGACAGGGTGACACAGCTCCAGTGTGGCACCTCCAGCTGCCTGTGCCTGCCAGCACTGGCCCTTTTCCAGAGGCCAGAACTCCCCTGGCTCCACACCAAGGCTCTGCCAGCAAACTCCTCTGGCAGCAGAGGGAAACCTGCAGGACGCTGAGGATGCTGACACCGCCTGCTCCTCGAGCCTAAGGATGTCCCACCTTAGAAACAGCCCTGGGATGGCACCATGCAGCAGCCAGGAGCTGGCTGAGGGTCCGTGGTGCCCTCTCCACCTCCAGCACAAGGCAGAGCTGCGAGGGAACAAGGACAAGTGGGAAGGGCACCACCTGGTTCAGCTGCAGAGATGCTCTGCTGGACTTTCACATGGGATGTGAACTCCCTTCCCAGCCTGGCTCAGGGATGCCCTGCTCCCACCACGGTGCTAAGCTGTTCCTGCATCCCTCCCTGCCTCCTCTGTCCCCCGCAGTGACTCAGCCCTGCTCCCTGAGGGGCAGGAGGGATCCCTGCTCGGTTATCTCGGTCCTAAAGCACTTGAGCAGACGGCAACCCTGCGAGCCATTATATCATTCACGCACTATCAAAAGCTCACACAGTGGCACTTAATTACAGCCCCGGAAGCGCAGGCTTCCTTAATAAATCAAAGAAATAAAGTCAGAGATGATGCACTGAACAGAGGGGGTGGGGTGGGGGGAATAAAGAGCTTACAGTTTCCCTCTGTGTGTCCCCTTTAGATAACAGATGCTCTCTTCTTAACCTCTCACTTCATCAGATCAGCTCCAGCTGTGTTTGGATCAAGTGTGCAGCCTGGCCCGCGTCCAGCCTGCCTGCTTCCCTGCTCCAGTGCCAGCTCCATCCCTCCGGCTGCGGGGCTGGCTGCACCGGGCTGGCAGCAGGGGGGGAGCCCCGCCGAGCCCGGCCCCGTTTCATTAAACACATTTTACTCCATTCCTGTTTCCAGCCACCCAACTCCTTCATCGGAGCATCCCTGGGAAGGCTGAACGCCAGCTCCGGCAGGATCCTGAGTGTGTCCCTGGCCGGGCTCCCGGGAAGGGCGGGGGCAGCCCGGGAGCCGCTGGTGTCACCGCAGCGACACGCGGGGCATGTTTGTCCTTGCAGCCCCCACGCCAGCCCACGCCGGCGTGACAACAGCTTCCAGAGGCTGAGCCCAGAGTTGTCCCGGCCATAAATCACGGGAGAAGCCTCCCGGGATGCCCTCGGCTCCACCACCCACGTCTCGCTGTTTATTTGCAAGTGTCACCTCCTGGCTGTGATGGATGGGGCTGTCCCGGCGCTGGCAGGAGATCCCTGCCGGCACAGCCTCTGCAGCAGCAGCAGCAGCAGCCCCCCGTGCCGGGCTCCCCGTGCCCGCATCCCCCGGGATGGGGGATTCCCGGTGCCGGGAATGCCCCGGAGCTCTTACCCGCCTGCAAAACGTGCGGTGCCCCCAGGAGCTGAGCGCAGATAAAGCCGCTGAGAAATCCCGCTGCTCCTAATCCCCCAACAGCGCAAAAATAATGGGGTATTATCTCATCAGGCTTTAACCCACTAATTACCCCGGGGATGGCTTAATAAGGAAGGGACACCCACCTGCCAGAGGTGGCCTAAGCCTGTCTGCTGGCCAGTTACACAACAGGGCATCCTTCAGCCCTCCCGAACCGGCCCATGCTGGGACAGGGAGGAAGGAACAGCCCTGTCCCCAAGCCGGGGAATGTCCGAGAGAGCCCGAATATCCCACAGGACACAACTGCTTCCCCAGAGCACAGTCACTGCCCCCAACATCCCTGCGGACCCAGCCAGGAGGAGGAAAGTGTCTGCTCCCAAACTCCCCGAAACAGCCCCAAAATCTCAGTGGCTGGCTGGAGGAAAGCACCTGCTCGCAGGCTCTCCACAGCACCCTCCCTTCTCCTGCTCAGCTGATGAGAGATCATCCCACATCCCCCTCGGGCACATCCCGATGTTCCAAGGGACAGCGTGGGGAGCAGGCTCCGTGATGGGTTTAAATTACCCCGTCCTGGCAGCTTGACCCGCAAGTGCCAGAGACTGCTCCTAACCCCCTGCAAAACCAAAATCTCCTCACCACAAGAGCCCAAATCACGAGCAGCTTCAGCAAATCTTATCCAGGGCTCCCCACGAGCCCACGTGTCCCGCTCGGTGAGCGGAGCTGGAGCGTGAAAAGCGAGCCGGGCAGGGAGGGGAGCGCTTGGGTTACAGCCGGGAGCAGGCACGGCGGGGCTGGAGAGGGCTCTGACAGCTCCTGGCTGCTCCCTGGGCAGCGATATCTCCAGATCTCTTACAAATAAATATCATTGCTCATTATCTCGGCATTAAAGTTACATGCTGGGCGAGATGGGCACTGAGCTTTCTCTCGCTAATCTCAAACGGATGCCAGCGCTTCCATTATTAATCTCCTAGGTCCCTGCTGCTCTGTCGCTGCCAGCTCTGCCACTGCCACCCCACAAATCCACAGGACAGGGGACAGTGGAGCCTGGCAGGTCCACACCCCAGCTCCTGGGAGGGGTAAAGCCCCCTCCAGTGCCAGGGCTTGGAGTTTCCTGAGGTTTGGCTTTGCTGAAGCCATTCCCACACGGAAAGGTGAGCACGGGGCAGTGGGGATAGCGGATGTTTCCCACTCCGTGTCAGCACAGGGTGCAAGGATGCACAAGAACATCCAGGACAGCTCTCCTCAAACCTTCAGCTTGACAAGGCTGGTGCCTGCAGACCTGCTAAGCGTGGAACCCCAGGGAAGATCCCTGCAAGAAATCTTCCTGGCACAAACAACACCCAGACCAAACCCCCTTGGTGGTTGTGCTCACCCCAGGAGCATCATCCCAGCGTGCCACAGACCAGATCACGAGCTGGGAGCACATGCCTTGCAAGGCACTGAGCAGGTTTGACGCCCACATCCTGCCCCATCCCGGGCTCCTGCTCCAGCCTGGCATGGAGCTGAGCTGCTGCAGGATGTGGCAGGGCACTGCCCTGCTGCCCACGCACTGCAGCGTGGCAGCACCGGCTTCCTGCGACGCCAGAGGCCGGTGAGTCACCGGCACCGAGCTGCACAACTCGTCCTGGCCCTCTGCAGCTGCAACCCAGGGCCCAGCAGCAGCTCCAGGGCAGGGATGGATGGCACAGCCACGGGAGAAGGGATTGTCCCTGCTGCCAGCAGCACAAGGCAGCCCCGATGCTCAGAGAGCTCAAGCTGGGCTGCTGAACGGGCCTGATAGAGAGAGAATGCCCCAAAGCCTCAATACAGGAAGTCTCCCTTCCCCTGACCACACACAGATGCACCAGGAGAGAAACAGAAGCAGCTTTTCCCATTTTCCCCAGGGTCAGTGCCTGAGGGATTCACCCAGTCCCTGCTCCCAGCACCATGAGATCACCCACCAGAGCCCCAAGTCACGGTGACGTGACAGCACCCACCAACCTGGCTGCTCCTTTCATTTCTCCTTTTTAAGAAGACAATTCAACTTCAGCCTTTTCATTATTTATACCAGATCCTGACCTGGCATCCTCCTGGCTCCTTCCCATCACATCTTACCAGCCCCCAGCCACGCTCACACGTCCCCCACGGGATCAGGGTTCCTTGTGCCAAGCCCTCTCTTGCCAAGGGGGACGTTTCCTGCCTGCCCTGACGTCAGGCAGCCACGTCAGGGAAATGAATGTGGATTTCAACATCCTTTGGTTCATCAGCTGCTCCTTTCGACATCCCCACCGTGAACCCCCCCTCCAAAAAAAGCACACCCCCGCAATCCTCCCTTCTGCTCACTTGGCTTCATCCAGGAGAGTGTTTGTCACCTCCAAATAAATATTTATTAACTGAGCTGCAGGTGTCTGGGGCTTCCCACCTCCTCTGCTCTCAGCTGCGCTGACACCGGAGCTGTGCCGAGCTCCCAGATGTCAGCTGGGAGCAGCTCTGGGAGCGTTCCTGCTGCCTGCTCCGAGCCCAGAGCTGCTCCCATCTTCCCACTAAGCCCAGCAGGAATGCTTTGGATAACAGAGTGGCAGCACCAGTGGATGCAAGGGATGATGGATGGAAAGGTGGTGGTGGGAAGGAGCCTTCCTTGGGCTTTTCCTCCTGGCAAAATGATGGGCAGAGTGAAGGAACACAAAGTCCAAAGGCGAGGGTCTCTCCTGCAGGCTGATCCTCCCCTGCTCTGCTGCTGCAAATGTGGGATAAAAACTTTCCCAGCAGCAGGGGAATGGGAGAAAAATGAGGGGAAAAGTGGAGAGAGTCCCAAGCAAACTGCCTGCAGCACTGGGTGGTTTGGCTGTGGGAATGGAAACCTTCCCAAGCCACGTCCCTGGGCACCCCTGATCCCCAGCCAAGGGACAGCAGGAGCCACAGAGAAGGGAAAGCAGGATGCAGATTTAGTGGTCCACCACAACGGGGGAGATGCTCATGCCAAGGACAGCGTGTAGAAGGGACACGGGGGTCCCTGCCCTCTCTGGGGACAATCCAAGGCCACCACACCACCCTTGACACACAAAGCAAAGGGATTTGGGCACCTCCAGTGCCCTTGGGGACACCACTGGGCTCCTGTCCAGCACAGCCTCCCGCCCGGGGCGATGATAAATCCGAGATTGGGAAACGCTCGGAGGCTGCCACGGACACGGGGAGCGTTTTCACAGCCTGGCCTCTCCCCCTGCCTCCCCTGTCACCGCTGTCACCGCATCCCTGGCTCCCTCCCACCCCACCCCTCTCGAATTAGCAGCCATCGACCTCCTCCCCCTGCGGAGCTGACATTAATCCGGCGATGTTTGTTTAACAACAGTTCCCATTGATCTGCAGCCTGATCCTCCCAGTCAATACAGGCTTTTGCCAGGCTCTGGAGTGCAGGATCTGGCTCTGGAGTGGCCCGTCAGGAGAAAGGCTGTGCAGGCTGATAGGATCAGATGCTGTCAGTGCTGCCCTGGGACCCATTAGCTTTAATTAGCTGATGATGCTGTAGAGGCCACATAAAACAATGAAGGGGATTGATCCCTGGTGTAACACTATTGACAGTGGAGCTGCATCTGGGATCAGTTTGGTGCCGGATGCATCTGTAGGGTCTATAAAACCAAGGCCTGTTTTCTTTTTCTGGGGTTTTTTTTTGGGTGTTTTTTTGTTGTTATTTTTTTTTAAGCTTTAATTTTAAAATCCCATCATGGTAGGGCTGCCATGTTAAAAGCAAGGGAGGAAAAAAAAAAAAAAAAGAAGAGAAAAAAGCCAGGGAGCAGGGGAGCCCTCTCTGGTTAGGGCACATCTAAGCACTTCCACTTCCCTCCCTGCCAAAGACCCTCCTGAGGATTGCACAGCCGGTCATTAGGTCATTAAGGCACTGCTTCCAGGTCACTGTCATTATCCCATTTGGAAAACAAGCCACAGCTCTCCACGTCCTTTACTGTGAAGGGCACAACAGTCCCTGAGCCACCTGCATTCTGCAAAGCTTTTCCCCTCTGACACAGTGTCACCCACCACACCTGCAAAGCAAGTTCCCTCTCCACTGTCACCCACACCTGCAGCAAGGAACCAACGTTCCCCCAAGGACCACAGAGGGAACCCCAAAACTCCGGGATGTCACAGGGAGCTCTTCCATTTTCAACTGCCCTGCTGCAATCAGAGACACTGAGGTGAGAAAAGAACTGAAGATCATCCAGCTGGGCACCTCCATGTGCCCACACCACATGGGGATTTCTCCTGGGGGCCTGAGATGCTGGCAGCCAAATGTCTTTATGCCCCAGGTACTCCCTAACAAATGAAGAAATCCCAGTGGGATGAGCCCACAGGCATTACAAGCAAGGAGAGTGCAGTGAGAACCTCCCCAGACACCTCCCAGAGCACTGGGGAATCACAGAGGTTTCACCTCCCACAAACTCCCTCAGGCCTCCAGTATCCAGCAGATGCAGCAGCACATCCCTGCTGAGCTACAGCTCAGGGATGCCAGTCCAGAAACACATCCAGGGGAGGAAAACTCCCCTGAGCAGGCAGCGAGGTTTCCAAAAGGGTGCCAAGAGGAGGATTTCCACAGGGAGCACAGGGGGACCACAGCAGAGCTGGGGACCACAGGAAAGCATCCCTGACCACAGCAGAGCCTCCCTGATCACAGGAAAGCATCCCTGACCACTGCAGAGCCTCCCTGATCACAGGAAAGCATCCCTGGTCACAGCAGAGCATCCCTGACCACAGCAGAGCATCCCTGCAGAGGTCAATCCCTCGACATCCCAGGAGCCCTCTCACCCCACAGCAGCTACAAAAATTACCTCAAAACTCTCCACAAAGGAGAGGCAGAGAAAGCTCCTCCCCTCATCCCTCTGTGGCAGGCAGTCAGAAGGCTGGCAGCAGTGCCAGGGCAGGGCACAGCCGGGCAGGGAGGCGGGCAGGGCGTTGGAGCCAGCGTGCCGTGCCGGGGGGAGCACATGCCAGCCAGCCCTGCCTGCTGACACCCCGGCCTAACACTTTCCAGATGTGGCTGCAGGAAGACAGAAGCAGAGCTGTTCCCTGCTGAGGAAGCTGGAAACGCTCAGAGATAATGTGGAATTCCTGAACGGGAGCCAGCGCCGGGCCGGGGCCGGGGCGCAGGGACGGCCAGGGAGAGGCAGCGCGCCGGGGCCGACACAAAACTCCTCTCTCTTTTGTGTGTGTGTGTGTGTGTGTGTGTGTGTGTTTTACTTCGGGAACTCTGCATGTAAAAGCCCTTAATTTATACGCTGTGTGGGTTGCTGGCTGTACCCAACAAATGGAACATTTTCTCCATCCCCCTGTGAGTGTGATAAACAGCCGCTGAGCACCGAGGGAACAGAGCCTTTTTCTTCCCCGTGATAAATACGCTCCCAGCAGCTCCCAGCTCCTTGGCTTGCAGGTGATTATTTTCTCCTCTAGCCCCCCTGGCCAGGTAGGCAGCCCAGCAGCAGGCAGGGGAGCAGTGGGTGCTGCCTGCACTGCCTGGCTCACCTTGTCACCTCTTTCTTCCCAGCAGGGATGGAGGTGACACAATCCTGGGAGCAAACCCCGCCAGCAGACACCCACAGGGACCAATCCCTGTCCCACACTGGGCAGAGATGGGCACACATCCACTGCTGTGCCACTGGAGCTCCCTCTCCAGAGGCACTCCATGCCAGGGTTTTGGCACAGTGGCACTCCATGCCAGGGTTTTGGCACAGTGGCACTCCATGCCAGGGTTTTGGCACAGTGGCACTCCATGCCAGGGTTTTGGCACAGTGGCACTCCATGCCAGGGTTTTGGCACAGTGGCACTCCATGCCAGGGTTTTGGCACAGTGGCACCCACACAGCCACACCAGGCAGCTCCTTCAGGAGCACCCATTTCATGCCCAAACTCTGTCCAGTTCCTGGCTGAAAGAAACTTCAGAGAGCTGAAGCCCAGGACAGGTAAACTTTCACCCAAAATCAGGGGTTTTGCTATTTCTGACTGAGGCAGATATCGTGGACAAACAGCATTTCTTGTGGTATTTCAACACTTTTTTCAAACCATTCTTTTCTCAGAGAGAGCAATCTCAGAATGGCTTCCAGGAACATGGATGGCCTTTGGGGCAGGCCAAGAGGAGAAGCACAGGAGTCTGGAGAGTCTCTTGGAGCATCACTTGGGTTCAGGAATGAAGGGTCAGAACAGAGCTGGCACAGGCAGAGGTGACACAGGGCAGGAACAGGGACCACAGCAGCAAAGCACTGATGAATCCAACCAGGAGCCCTACACATCTCCACACTGGCAGCCCATGGAAATTGGGGTACCCCAAGTGGGGGGATGGTTCTTCTCATTTGTAATCCAGTTGATGGGGAGCTCAGTCCCTTGTTCTGGCAGCTTGGTTTATTTAAGGTTTCCCAAAAAAA
>WEIU01003301.1:143384-179161 GCA_013389925.1 Aegithalos caudatus
CAAAAAAAAAAAACGGGGATGTTGCTTGAGATAAGTTTGGGTGCAGCACTGGGGAGACCTTGGCATTGTGGTTTTGCCAAAAAATGTTTTTTTCCTGACAGCATTCCCTGGGCATCAGTGGCAGTGGGAGGCTCAAGGACTGTGTAGAGGCTGGGGCAATGATCAGCTCTGCAATCTTCCACACACAGGGAGCAGGTAAAGCTCTGGGCCAAAACTCCTCCAGTGCCCCTGGGTGAAGCTGAGGGGTCTCCTGTGACTCCAAGAAGACATTTCTGAGTGCTGCCCCTACCCTGACCCCAGTGTGGCAGAAAGTCATGATAGTCCAGGTTAAAGAAGGCAATTTCCCCCCAAAGCAGTGACCAGGAAGGGGCTCCAGTCAGTGACACCAAAACACCCCCAGGAGCCCTCTGGAGAGAGGGAGCTGAGCCAGAGGGGAGACCCTGAGGAGCAGTCTGGGAACAGGGACCATCCCCTAGCCTTCCCACCTGTGCATCCAGGGGTCTTTACACTGACACCCACACAGACCCTGACCCCATCACCCCAAGGAAATGCAGCACCCAGTGCCCAGACCCCCCCAGCTTCTCCGGGAATGCCAATTCCACATGGATTTTCCACACCAGTTACATCTTTATTTCCTCTCAGGGCAGCCCATGGGGAATGGCTGCTCCTCAGCTGCACCTCCCACCCTCCCCTTGGCAAAGTGGCTGGGCAGGGCTGAGGGGAGGCCAAGGAGCAGCACCACGGCAAAGATTCCCATCAATGATATTCCACACAGATCCCCCAGCTCCCCTTTTAACCTCTGTTAGCGAGCCAAAGTCCTTGAATTATCCACCCCAGCGCAGCCCCCACCTTCCTGAGGCTCTGCTGAGCCCCCAGAGCCCCCCTGGGAGCCTCCCAGCCCAGCCCTGGACGTGGACAGGCAGCAGAGCTGATGCTGATGGGCATGAAGGTCAGTGGACAGGGAAGGTCAGCTCAGCAGCCTGGCAGGCAGCAGCGCCCGCTCCCTGCCCTGCCCAGCCCTCCCCAAACCCACCCCGGGGCTGGCAGGGCCCTGCTCCAGTAAAAACCTTGGAAATCATGGCTGGGGGACTGGGAGGGGAGAGCAGAGCCCTGGCAGCACTGCTGGTGTCACTGCTCCCCTCCCTGCTGTCGCTGCCACAGCCAAAGCCAAGCGCCCTGGCTGGCAGCTGCTCTCCCACCCCTCTCCAGGGAAAGTCTCTGGCAAGCTCCTGGAGCAATGGGATGATCCAGGATGCTGTTTGCCACTGCAGGGTGTGATTCACAAGGATCTGATGCATCCAGCATGGGCAGTGACCTTCCAGCCAGCCACAGTTGTCCCATTCTGTACCTCCCCCGCTCACTGCTGGGGGAAACTGAGGCACAGAGGGGCCCGAGCAGGGACAACAACCCACCCTGCCCATTCCCCCCACAGCAATCCCACCCCTGAGTGCCTGCAGCCCTCCTCAGTGAGAACAGCCATGTCCCCAGTGCTGTCCCCAACCCCCAGAGCTGTGCCCAGGTGTCTCCTGTCAGTGCAGGGAGGGTGCCAGGCTCAGGAGTGCCACACAGCCCCCATCCCATCCCATCCCATCCCATCCCATCCCATCCCATCCCATCCCATCCCAGCCTGGCTGCACGTGTGCACACACTCATGCAAACACACTGCCCGTAATCCCCCCTACATCTGCTCTTCCCAGCACATCCACCAAACACGGAAATTCCTCAGCTCCTCGCCCAGCAAAATGTGAGCTGCACACATTTCCAAGGGGTGTGACTCCTTCCCAGCCCAGCTCCAGGATTCCCAGCACCCCGTGGAGTTTGCAAAGGTGAAAACACAACGGTCAAGCCAGACCTGGAGGAGAGGAAAGCCACATATCCACAGACACAGAGCTGGGAAGGAGCCTGCATCCAGGAGGGGTGCAAATCCCAGCCTTACTGCTCTTCCCACTTTGAAAGGTGGGTTCAGCTGCTCCCCTCTCTCTCTGGAAGCACAACACAGCCCTGAGGAGAAGGACAAAGCCAGCACGTGTCCCATCCCTGCTCCAACACCTCCTGGCCAGGGCTCCAGCCCAGGCTGTCACTGGTGATTTGTGGCGTTAATATTCCAGAGGAGGGGCACCAAGGGGTGACAACCAGGGGAGAGCCAGCTCTTGGAGGGTCACAGCTGAAGGCAAAGCAGTAATGCTGATGGATCCCAGGATCTGGGATGGCAGAGGGAGAAGAGGGAGAGGGAGAGAGAAAGGGAGAGGGAGAGGGAGAGGGAGAGGGAGAGGAGGAAGTGTAGCTAACAGCAGAAACACCAAACTCTGCCTTTCCATGAGCTCAGGGATGGAGCATCATCACCTCAGAGAGGGACCAGGATGGCAGGAGAGCCAGGCAGCAGCGGGATGAGGCGGCAGGCCTGGCTGCTCCCGAAGGATTGCTCCCTAACACGGGCAGCATTTCCCTGGCAGCAGCCACCAAAGCCTCACTGATCCAGCCCCGAGCACAGGCATCACCTGCTGAGCCTGTCCTGGCTGCCCCACTGCTCCCACCCCGCTAATGCCCCGCCGGCCCAGCCGACAGCCGGAGCCCTTTTTAAGACCTGCAACCCTTGAGAGGCTTAAGGACAAGAATATCTCCATTATCCGTGCCCACAGCCTCCAGCAGCCCCAGCTTAAAGGCTGGGAATTACCGGTGGGGGCAGCCAGCACCCCTGGCTGGCATCTCCCGCTGCCGGCCCTGCCTCTGCTTCCAGGGGATGACAAATCCCCACCAAACCCCCCCAGCAATCACCACCCCATCCCCTCCCCGGCGCTTTTCACACCTCCCATCAGCAGCCAGGCATGTGTGCCTGGCAGCCAGCCACGGCCCTGCCCGCCCAGCAGCCCAGACGGGAACATTTTGCTGGGAAAAGGGCAATTTAATTATCCTGTTCTTCTGTTTCATGACAACACAGGAACACGCTGCTCAGACACGGAAAGTGCCAGGCGGGCACGCAGCAATCCCGCCTGGAGCTTCCCGGAGATGGCTTGGACATTTCCAAGGCCAGCATGGAAATGATGGGGTTAAAACAAAGCTTCCAGGTTTTTCAAGAAAGAAGAAATATTTTTCAAAAATTGTGTTTTTTGTTGTTTTTTTTTTTTGTTGTCCAGCTGGAACGTTGGTTCTGAGCTCAAAGTGAGCTCTGAGTGTCATCTGGGGGATGTTTGGCCACGCTGGGCTATTTTTACAGGGGAAAATGGTATTTTGGAGGGGAAGGTTGAGCAGAAGAGGTATTAAAAATACTGCAGCCCTCTGCGGGGAGATCAAACTTCACTGAATTCAGCCAGACTTCACAAACCGTGTCTGACCTTCCAAAGCACCACTTGGCAGAGAATTTACTACTAAAATATATTAAATAGTAGAATATATATTCAAAAGCACCCCTTAAACTCAGCCTTAGCCACGGGCGAGGGGTGAAGGCTGGTGTCTGGTGTCCTGGTGAGGGGTTTGTAGCTGGGACATGCAGAGAGGCAGTGCTGGCCCTGCTGTGTCCCCCACGAGGGACACAGGGACAGAGAATGCCGCTCCTGTTCCACGGTGTGGGCAGCAGAATCCCGGGATCCCGGCTGGGCCGGGTGAGGAGCAGCACGTGCCCCTGGTGTTTGTTGTGACAGCAGCTCCATTAGCACCCAGGAGCCAAGCTGCCTTCCCAAGGACACGGCACAGACACTCTAATTAGTGCTTTAACCCTAATTAGTACGTTAATGAAACTCGTTGGCTGGGAGGGAGCAGGTGAGAGGGGATGGAGGGGGAGCTGCAGTGTTCCCAGGGCTGAGCCAGGTCTGTCCCAGCTCCCCAGGTGCCACAAGAGCTGCAGGGACAGCAAATCACTGGGAGAAGGAATAAAAAGGACTCCTCAGGTAAGGAAAGTCATGGAAGGACAAACAAGTCGGTGTGGGGCACAGCACTGTGCCAGCTCAGCCCCAACAGCCACCCAGGAGCCTGGCACTAGGAAGTTCCCACGCCCCAGTGAAACTCAGTGACAATCCCAGCTGTGAGCTGGCATGTCCTGGGCACAGGGAATCACCTGGCACACAAACAGGTAACAAACAGCAAGCTCTGTGCCCACCCAGCAGGGCTGGCGGTGGCATTTTGGGGACAGCAGCAGACAGGCTGTGCAGCAGAGCCCCAGAGCAACGTGGGGGAAACCCAGGAGCTTCCCTCCAGAGTCCCTTTAAAAATCAATTTGCACTCTCACGGGTCCTCTGGTTTAATCTTCCCTCTCTTTGCCCTTCCAGGAGCAGAAGGCTCAGAGGCTGCCATCCCTGCAGGTCAGGAGCAGTGTCAGTACCCGATGTGACAGCGGACGCCCCGTGGCCAACGCCTGACACCAGGCTGGGTGACAAAAGGCATTTCTCTGCTCGGAGAAATCTGTCCCCTGTGCCTGTTGGGGAGCAGCCAGAGCTCTGCTTCTTGCAGGGCCACCCAGCCGTGCATCAGCAGCTCCATCACCCCCTCCTCTCCTCCTGCTGCCGGGCAAGGATGGGTTAAGCTGTCCCTGCACTGCCCCAGCTCCAGGCAGCTCAGTGGGGCAGCCACGGGAGGCAGGGACAGGTCAGCCCCCAGTGCCTCAGGCTGGGCACAGCTCAGGTTAACCAGCTCTGAGGGATGCTGGAACAGCTCTGATGGATGTTCAGGACAGCTCTGATGGATGCTGGAACAGCTCTGATGGACGCTGGAACAGCTCTGATGGACGCTGGAACAGCTCTGACGGATGCTCAGGACAGCTCTGACGGATGCTCAGGACAGCCACAGCAGGGAATGCCCTGCCTGGGCACACCTGCCTCGCTGTGACAGTAGGGGACCATGGGGGACAGGCCCTGTGACCACCAGCTGACCCTCCCTGAGCTGTCTCAGGGTCAGTGGCCCCACACCTGAGCTGGTGGCCAGGGGCACTGGCAGTGCAGCTCCACCTGCTCCCTGCCCTGCATCCACAGGAGCCTTCCCTGGCCTCCCCCACGCACAGGCTGAAGCAAAACCACTCCAAAGTGCACCTCCCACCCCTCCACCTCCTCTCCCTCAGCGTTTGCAGATGGGTTTTACTCATCCCCCAAGCCAGAGCTGGCTCCAGCCCTGCTGCACAACCACGGCCACGCTGGTCCCTAGGAGTGTCTGAATGGGAAATGAGCAACAGGAGTCCAGACTTCAAGGCTGGCGGCTTTAGATGTCATTTGGGTTGTTTTTTTTTTTCTTAATCAAATCCATTGTCAACCCACAGAAATGTGCCTCTGACACCCTGGGGATGCATATTCCTGACGCTGTCTCGGGAGCAGCAGAAATGCAGATGATTCAGCTCCAAAATTATCAGCAGTGGGATGCAAGCCTGCAAGCAGATCCCTGGCTATTCCTGGGCAAAAGCTCAAAGCCGCCCTTGCATCTCTCTCTCTCTCTCTCCTCCTCTTGAAATCACAGCAGAGTTTATAATTCCATGTTCCCTTATTTTTCGCTGTGAATATTCCGGTCTCTCCCAGCCCTGCAGGAGAAGAAGGGAGCTGGAGCTGCAGGCGTGGCTGCCCCACTCCCGGGCCATGGCTTTGCTGGCTGGCATCCCTGCGTGCCAGCAGTGCCAGGAAGGACAAACAGGAGCCCAAACACGACCCTGCTGGCCTTTCCCATCTGCCAGGAGGGTTTGTCCCGACTCCTGCTGGGCTCAGGCGACGGCGCGGTGCTGCCACTGCTATTTTCTCCTTGTTTTCCTAGACATTGACACTTCCTCCCTGCACCCACAGGATGGTTTTCAGGCTTCAATTCTCTTCCCTATGGCAACAAAAACCCAGCCAGGAAACCTCAACCCACTGGCTCAACTTTCTGGCAAGGGAGGGAGGTGGGGGAAGCTCCAGCCCCTCTGGGCTGGTCACTCCAGCCTGACACAAAACTATCTGAAAGCAAAACTTTGGTGACAATTACAAAGGAAACTTGCTGGTCCAAGGTGCCCAGGAGTGTCACCAAACCTTGGGCAAGCAGGGGGGACACCAAGAGAAGGATGGGATTTGCAGAAATCCCTGTTGCACGTCCACCCCAGCCCAGATTCTCTCAGATGTTGGGCTTGATCACTGGACTGATGCATCCTGCAGCTCCCCTGCTCCAACAGCGTGCCAGGGATGCTGCTCCATGCACACACTGCTCCTAAAATACCCAAATTGTTCATCAGGGAAAGGCCAGAGCAAGGAGTGGGTGTTGAGGAGGAAACAGGGAGGAAGGATGAGAGAGCAAACAAATCATATCAACTCAAATCAAAGCAGGCCACGGAAATGATTACGCTTAAGCTTTTCACGCCTGGGTAATTTTTTTATTATTCAAACAAATTCCTGTTTTTGTTTTGCCTCCTTGAAGGAAGAAGCAGAGGGGAGAGAGCTCCTCCAGCAACCCCAGAAAATAACCACTGGGAAAAAAGGCTTCCTGATGTAACAGTGGGAGACAATTAGCATGAGCTGAGGTGCAGGAGCATCTTTAACCTTCCCTGCCTTGCCAAAACAGAAATAGAAACACTTTGTGGGGAAGAGGGCTGAAATTAGGGATTTATTTGGGGTGGGAACGCCACACACTCCGACACTGCATCGTGCACTTTGCTGCCACAGCAGAAGACGTTCTGGGATCTCCAGGGAAAACTGGGCCAGGGATGGGATCCAAGGATGCCCAGCGAGTCTGAGCAGTGAGGACACCCTGCAGCAGGCAGGAGGTGACCCTGAGGTGCTGCTGGGCTCACAACCCCACTCCCATCTCTGTTTTCACTCGTTTCACATCTCTGTTTTCTGCTCGGGACTTTGGCGTCTTTGCTTTCTCCCAGCGCTCCCACAAAGTCACCCACCAGCCTTAAAAGGATTTTCTCCCTCCAGGATAATTCTTCAAGGGCTACAGAGGGGTGAAGCCCTTCCAAAGGCACGGAGCAGCAGCTGAGATGGTTCTCCAGCTGCCCAGCCCAAGGAGGAGCAGCCTCTCCCCCTCTCCAGCCTCTGCTCCTTTAACTGCGCCCTCCGAGGCTCCGGGAGGAAACACCCGCGCTGCAAATCCAACTGTGCGTCATTCAGCTCTCATTTTGATTGTTAAAAATTCATTAATGAGAGCAGATTGGTATTATATCGCTGCCTTAATTAAAGAGGGCTACGGAACAGCATTTTAAATAGCAATGTCATTTTCTAATTGACACAGCTACATTATAAAGAAAAATACTTAAACAGAACTTGAAACCGAGCCGGTTTCTTCTGATGGCAGAGCTCATTTTGGCTTCAATTTTTAATCTGCTCGTAAAATATTTACGGGCAAGGGAAGGGATAATGTTTCTCCAGGTGTACAGTTCCCCTCCTCCGGCCCAGGCCCCGGGGAGGCTGGTGAGGGAGGAAGGCTCCAGCATCCAGGGAAGCTGCTCCTCCATCCTCCTCATGCAGGATCCCACGGCTGCATCCCTTCCTAAGCCCCAGGGGACTGGGAGACCCCAAGCCCTGCTCCATCTGCACCCTTGCAGTTAAATCCCACTGGAACTGAGTGGAAAATGTGCTTTTTGTTGCTGCTTTTCCTGGGCCCAGCATTTCTTCCCCACCAAGGGCAGAGGGATGACAGGGATTAGCACATCTGGGCCTGAGGTGGGTTCCAGAACCGGCTTGGTCCCTGTGGGCTTGCTGGGCAGGCACAGGGATGTGGGATGGGGATGCAGGACAGCTCAGGCCAAAAGCATCCCAACATCAGGCCACGTCCAGACACCGGATCTCCCCCTCTCACGCACAGACACTCAACACCTTCCTCCCCTTTTAAAAAAGTGCTTCATACACAAACTCCCTACGGCCAACAGCATTTAACAGCACAGATTCCTCCTGTTTTCCTTGTAGGAAAAAATCTGGTCACCACTTCAAGCAAATCAGGGAAGCAAGCAGCTCCGTGCTCCTGGACGCGAATTCCTCCGCGGGGCAGCGCATCCCCCTCTCCCCACCCTGCACGCAGCAGACTGGGAAAGCGGCCCCTGCTCACGCCAGCAGGAGATTTTTTCCACCAGCATTAGTGGAAATTAGTGGCATTAGTCCCTGCCTGCGTTTGGCCAGGCAGCAGCAGTGAGCTCACGGCAGAGCCGCCCGCACGCCAAGCCCTTTGAAAGCGGCAGCACCGCGCTTCGGCCACCGCCAGAGAACAAGCACCAGGGCAGGGTGAGCCAGAGGACAGGTTGCTCAGAGGTTTAAACTCTGGATCTAACTCTCACTAGCATTCCAGACGACCTTCCAGATCCTAGAGGCGCCCTCCGCCCTGCCTCAGTTTCCCCTTCTTGCCCGCTCCCTTTTTCCAGGCGCCTCGACAGCATCCCCGGCCTGAGGGGCGCAGGGACTGGGGGGATGCTCCACCCAGCCCTGGGAGTTTGGAGCATCCCTCACCCTCTGCCTGTCCACAACAATTTCCAAAAGCAAAACATCAGCAGCCCACGGGGTGGCTTGGCACGGCTGTGGTGTCTTTCCAAGATTTGGAAAACCAACAAGAGGGGAAACACCAACCTCCTCGCTCTCAGAGGGAGGGCTGCTCACCTCCATACCCCATGGGAAGCAAAGAGCAGGAGCTGGCACCCCACAGGATGGGCCCAGGAAGGTGGCAAAGCACCCACCCTGTTGCTGGAGGGTCCAGTGCCATCCCTTCCCCATCCAAGCCTCCCTCTGCCACCACCCTTCCCGTGTCCCCAGCTCCTGTGCCTTCTCCTCCTGTCGGGAGAGGGTGAGGCTGTCCAGCTGGCCCGTGGAGGATCTGGCCAGGCTGTTTAATCAGGGAGAGTGATTCGGCTGTAATTTCTTCTGATAAAGTATTACAGATGCTGCATTTCGAGCCATCTGGCAGCAGCCCACGTTTCCTGCCTCTGCTCCTCGCGCTCTCCGGAGGAGAGGGGAGAGAGGGATCAAAAATTAAAGGCAGGACGGCAGGGAGGGATGCACCAGGATGGGAAGGGGAGCAGGGAAGGGATTCCCAACTCCCATCCCTCCCCAAACCACACTGCCCATCCCACAGGCGCCGCTCAGCAAAGGATGGGACAAGTGAAGAGCACATCAACGTCCCCAGGAAAAGCAGAGCAAGCGGGGCTGGAGCTGCTAAAAGCCAGGGCAGGGACAGAGCCCTCAGCTGGAAAACCCTCCTGGAAGGGTGAAATCCCCTTCTCCCTGCCTGCCCCACACTTCAGCCCCAGCACAGGCACCAGTGAGCATCCCCAAGTCCTTGACTCCGGTCACAACATCGGGAAAATCATCTGCACCCGTGCTCACCGGGGCAAGGCAAGCCCAAAACCAAACAGATCCGAGTCCATGCAGCCTCCCAGCAGTGAGTAATCCACCCTGAGCCCAGCAATCCGGCAGCACAGGGGGAGGCTCTGCAAACAACAGGCAGCTCCCTCGGATTTAGCCCAGCCTGAGCAGAGCCACATTAAAAATAACTGAAGGGAAGGGCTGGCACTTCATTACTCTCGACAGAACTGGGTCTTGGTCACGCCAAGGATCTGCTGGGGAGCCCCCACAGCCCCACCCTGCCCTGCTCAGGTGTGAGCCCACAGTGATGGGAGCAGGGGGGTGCAGGGGGATTTATCTCCCACCTTTTTCCCTCACCTGCTGTTGCAAAATGTACAAATCCCCTGCGGCCAGCGTTCCCTGCATCCCTCAGCAGCACATCCCGGGGAGATGGACGGTGCTCCAGCAGCACACAGAGGCAGCAGGGATGCTCCTGGCTGGCAGAAACACAGGAGATGCCTTGGCAGAGAGCTGCTGGGATGTGTGGGATCAAACCCCTGAAGTTTCTTTGCGAACCACAGAGAGTTAAAGGCTGGCCAAGGCCCTGCAGCACGAGCTTTATGCATATGTAGCCAATGTAATACAATTATATATTAATCTATAACTAACAGCCACGGTAATACAACATTACAGTAGGTAGATTATCCCATCTCCTGTCATTTATTATTGTTATTTGTAATCCATTAGTGTCCAGAGCTGGACTGGGGTCAGAGTGCAGTGTCCTGGCACGCTTTCACTCGCCATGGAAGGAGCAGGAGGGTGGAAGACCCTCCTGCTATGGGGCCAAATCCTGCCCTACAATGAGTCCTGGGCAGAGATCTGCCTCCCTGTTGGCACCAGGACAGTTTTCAGGGCTTGGGTTCCCAATGGGACACATCCACCAACACTGGATAAAGCCACCATGGCTTTGCCCACCATTCCCTGTCCCAAAATGCTGGGGCCAAACGGGATGAGGGGCTCAGCAGGAATCTGGGAGCCCAGCGGCCAGACCACCCCCATCCCATCCCCATGGAACCATCCCAGTTGCCTTTTGAGGAGAGGGAACAAAGCCCAACTGCTTCCACACAGCCACCAAATCATCTTGATCGACACCACCCTCCGGAGTGACTCATCCACACGAAGCCAATTTACATTTTTATTAAATCACACAGGAAAATTAGGAGCGTTATTACTTCTCTCCCATCCAACACGAGTTCTGTGTTCCCCCAGCGTTCACCGTGTGGGAAAACATCCCGGCATCTCCGGTTTAACCGTTTCTTCCCGGCACTCCCCATCCCAGAGCAGCCCTTCCTGCATAGCCTGGAACTAAATCAGGCTGCTCTTAATGGGAGGGAAACCAGATCCCTCCAGGGAAACTGTGACAGCTGGAGATGCTGCTGCTGCCCAGGGAAGGAGGATTGGGCGCATTCCTGGACACCCAGTGCGTGCCAAAGGCAGCACCAGTGACCCAGACCCTGCAGGGACCCCCAGGGTTCAGCCAGCTCTGTTTGTGTCACCAGCACAGCCCCTGCACCAAGCTGGATCTACCTCAGGAAGTTCCCTGGGAGGGAGAGGCAGATCCATCTGCAGGGCAGCAGCCGGGGGATCAGTGCACATTTCTGTCCCTCCTTACGCCCATCCCAGCCTGCTGCACGCAGGATTATCTCATCCTCACTGCTGCAACACAGGCAGCTGAATTCCACAGCCTTTTATTTATGGTTCCCACATGATGCAAGCGGATCTGCGGGACAGCAGGGAAGGGATCTTTGGAGAAGGGATAAAACCCAGTGCGTGCACAAGCCAGACCAAAGGGCTTCCCCCCCGGAGCAGCATGTGAATCCCGTGGCTGTTCAGTGGGCTAAAACGAGAGGAAGGGTCTCCTGACACTGCCTGAATTAATATTTGCTTGAAGGGAAAGCCCAAAAGCTCCCACTGGAATCACGACTCCATCCTGCTGAGGATAGGGATGGAGAGGGCTTGTTCAGAAAAGTACTTAATGTGACTGGGTCAGAAAATTATTTCCCAAGGATGAATGCTCCTATGATGGAATATTTCCCAAGGATGAATGCTGATTGTTTGCAAAGTCTGATCAATTTGGGCCATATTTCCTGTGGAAGGAGCAAGAGGAAGGAGGGGAATTTCCATCTTGCAATTAAATTCCAAAAATCCTGTCTTTTTCTCCCAAACCAGCACAAAAGCACGGTTTGAAATCTCTGCGCTTCCTGCCAGCGGGGAAGACTCCAAGTTTCAACCACACTCTTTGCAATTCAATTAGCTGCATCCTAGGCAAGGGCTGAAATCCCAAAATCCAAGTGCTGTGCTCAGGGACACTCGTGGCACAGAGATATGATGGCGCAGGGAATTCATGGCACAAAGGGATGCCATGGCACAGGGACCTCATGGCACAGGGATGTTGTGACACAAGGATATCGTGACACAGGGATCTCATGGCACAGAGATATGATGGAACAGGGAATTCATGGCACACAGATCTTGTGACACAGGGATGCCATGGCACAGATGCTGGTGGCACAGGGATGCTCTGAGCCAGCCCAGCCCTTTGGGATCACACTGCTTCCCAACCCAATCCCCAGGCCAGCCCTTTGGGATCCTGTGCTACCCAATCCCAATCCCCAGCCCTTTGGGATCCTGTTGTTCCCTATCCCCCATCCCCAGCCCTTTGGGATCCTGTTGTTCCCTATCCCCCATCCCCAGCCCTTTGGAATCCTGTTGTTCCCTATCCCCCATCCCCAGCCCTTTGGGATCCTGTTGTTCCCTATCCCCCATCCCCAGCCCTTTCCTCCTCTCCGGGCGCTCCCCCCGTCACTCCCAGGATCTGCTGNATCCTAGGCAAGGGCTGAAATCCCAAAATCCAAGTGCTGTGCTCAGGGACACTCGTGGCACAGAGATATGATGGCGCAGGGAATTCATGGCACAAAGGGATGCCATGGCACAGGGACCTCATGGCACAGGGATGTTGTGACACAAGGATATCGTGACACAGGGATCTCATGGCACAGAGATATGATGGAACAGGGAATTCATGGCACACAGATCTTGTGACACAGGGATGCCATGGCACAGATGCTGGTGGCACAGGGATGCTCTGAGCCAGCCCAGCCCTTTGGGATCACACTGCTTCCCAACCCAATCCCCAGGCCAGCCCTTTGGGATCCTGTGCTACCCATCCCCAATCCCCAGCCCTTTGGGATCCTGTTGTTCCCTATCCCCCATCCCCAGCCCTTTGGGATCCTGTTGTTCCCTATCCCCCATCCCCAGCCCTTTCCTCCTCTCCGGGCGCTCCCCCCGTCACTCCCAGGATCTGCTGGCTCAGCACAGCAGCGCCTGCTCCCACCCCGGGGCTGATGGAGCAGGGACAGACAGGAGAGGAGGGAATCCCCTCTGCAGCGCCGAGCCCAGCCCGGAGCATCCCCCTCCCATTCCCGCTCCTCCTCGGGGGGCAGCCACGATGCAATTTCGGATTTCCCAGGCTGCCTGCAAAGGGCCTTTCTCGCATTCCTGCCGTGCCTGCAGCGCTTCTGAAGTCCTGTTTTTCCACTCCAGCAGCCCCCCCTTCCTTGTTTTCCTTCTCCGGCTGCTGACCCAGATTTCATAATGAATGAATCCATGCAGCGCTCTTCAGACTTTAATTATTTTTTCACTTTTTCTCATCATACATTATGCATCAATAATAAAAAATAAAATAAAAAATCCACCAAAAAAAAAAAAAAACAAAACCAACGTACCCCAGCAGAATTAATTTAAGGCTGAACGGTTCACTCCTGCAAACGGGCCTGGAAATTGCAGCGTTTGTTTCAGACCTCGTGTTAATGTCAGAATGAAAACAAACAGGTTTTGGGAGGCTGCAGTGCCTCAGACAGCAATGCCAACTCATGGATTTCTTCAGGAAAGAACAAAGCATTAAAAAAAACCCCACACAAGTTGGGGGTTTAGGGTACTGACAGTGAGAACTCGCCACGTACCTGCCTCTTCTTCCCCAGCCCCTGAACACAAGTGAGAACTGCACAGGCAGGAGGGCAGTGGGAATCAGGAGGGAAAATGGGAACCAGGAGGGAAATGGGAACCAGGAGGGAAAATGGGAACCAGGAGGGCAGTGGGAATCAGGGTGGCAATGGGATGAGGGAAAGAGATGCAGAATAGCAATGGGATGAAGGACAGCAGTGGAATGAAGGAAGGATATGGGATGCAGGAGGGATATGGGATGCAGGATGGCAATGGAATGAAGGAGGGCAAGGAGATGAAGGATGGCAATGGGATGCTGGAGGGGAATGGGATGCATGAGGGCAGCAGGATGCAGGAGAGCAATGGGGGCCAGGATGGCAACAGGATGAACAACAGCTTTGGGATACAGGATGGCAGTGGGATACAGGATGGCAGTGGGATGAAGGATCCCTGTGCTTCAGGAATTCCCACAGGGATGTTCCTGTCCTGCAGACACGGAGCTGATTAACACCCCAATCCCACAACAGCTGATTTCTGGCACAAACACAGCAATCTCCTCTGGGCAAAGAGGTCCCAGCAGATGAGGCACTAAACCACAAACCCAATTCCTGCCCTCCTCCCTGCTCCTCACGCCTGCTGCCAGTGGAAGGCTGGATTCCCCTGCTCCTGGCTGTTCCTGCCAGCCCAGAGCACTGCTGGAAATGACACCCGTGGCTGATTCACTGGATCAATGGAAAACCGAGGGGGTGACACAAAACAGGCCCTGCTGGAGCAGGCACAGAGGAGCACAGAGCAGTCACAGCACAAGCAGGACCAAAGGAAGCTCCCATGGGATGCCACCTGGAGCTTGGGTGCCCACAAGCACCCCACCAGCTCCTCCTGGCACAGCTGGGGCAATGAGGTGGCAACAACAAAGTTTCTCCATTTTCCAGGACTCCAAGGTCTCTGGTGGAAACCTCCCAGCTCACAACCAGCACAGTGCTTTTCCCAAGGGATAAAATTTTAATCCCTGCACCTCCCAGGCCTCAGGGAAGTCCCTGAGCCAGCCCTCTCTCAGGGTGGGCTTGGGGAAACACCACAGGCTCAGGGGCTCTGCCAGCTGTGCCCACACCCCTCCCTTCCAGGCAGGGCCACAAACACATCCCTGGCTGAAAACCAACTCTGGACCAATTGTGACCTTTCCAGCTGAAATCCCAGCCCTGCCACAGGCACAGGCAGCGCTGTCCTGATTTACAGATGGTCAGGATCTGCCCATCTCTGTGCCAAGCTCTTCCTGCAGCCCTGCCTACGCAAGCCCCTTCACAAAAAAAAAAAAACACAACTAACAAACTGACACAGGCAAACACAAAAGCCCTAATTTGATCATATTCCTCTGAACTAAAAGCACCTTTGACCTAAATTTCCACCACGGGTTGGAATTCACCCTCAGCTGGCAGTGGATTACGGGAGAGCAGAGCCGTGTGTGCGCAGGATCCAGGATCCTGCTGCCAGATCCCCTCGGCTCTGCCTCCCTTCCCAGCAGAGGGGAAGGAGGGCAGGAACCCTCAGCGTGCCCTACCCAGGCCTAGAAGCGCCTGGGTGTCTCAATTTATGTAAAGTGGAGCTAATTTCACATTATCATATGATATTAGAGCAGCCTACCTCTCTCTTGCAGCCCATGTGCAAAATCCGCGAGCGGAGCTATGAGGAGCATATGGAAAAACATCTCCAAGCACAAACATCCACCTACGGCGTGAGCTGTCGAAAGTCACTGAGCCATCCAAGAGAGGGGGATCACAAAAGAGGTTTCAAGCAAAAGCAAACAGTCTTGTGTATGTTTTTTTCCCTCCCAAAAACACCCAGAGACTGGAGCTTTCCCTAAACACATGCCTTGCATTTTTGCTCCTGCTGGCGGTTTAAAGGCAGCTCGCGGTGTTCGCTGGGTTTGCTATCAAGGTAACAGCCAGAATTATTCCTGCACTGTCATTAGGAGCAGGTTTCCATCCCCTCCAAGCCAGCCAGGCTGCCAGAGGTGAGGAGAGGCTCTGACAGAGGCAGGAGGGTTTGGTGGATGCTCAGGGAGACGGAGCTGACCACGAGCTGTCCCTGCATCCTCTGACTTTGTCAACACCTTTGCAAGAAATTTCCTGGCAAGGAGGGAGAAAGGAGATTACAAAGTGCTGACAAGCTCATGGGATGTTTTTGAGATGCCCCACAAGCTGTCAGGCTCTGATGAGCCTCCTGCAGGGGCTGCATGGAGAGCAGGGATCCCACAGCACGGTCCCTGCCAGGCTGAGGGGATGAGACCATCAGGTCACACTGGACTGAACCTATCCGTTCTCATCAATCATTCTGGCACAAGGAACAAATAATCCTCAGGGAAAGCTGTTTTTGGAGGCTGCTGAATTGTTCTTGGCACTGCTTGGGAGAGCTTTGATTCGCTAGAAAATCCCAAGCATTCTAATATCACCAGAATATTTGCTCACAGGATGAGTCCTGCCATGACATGTGACCCGGCCTCTGTGTCCCCTCATCACAGGGACACTTCCCCTATGCCTTTGCCATGTCGATGGGGAAGGATGCTGGGACCAGCCAGGGTCACCTCCTGCACAGGGTGACATGGCCAGGGGGGCTGTGGGCACAAGACCCACCTTGCCTGGCCAGGAACTCCATCAGGAGCTGGACCAGCCCTGAGCCATCAGGGTGGCATGAGCAACCATGCCCACCACAGCCTGGCCAAGCACCAAAACACCCCTGTGCCATCAGACCAGGGGTTGATCCTCACCTTGTGCCCACACCCCTCTGCTGTGCCCCTTCCAGGTGCCACCAGACCAGGGGGTTGAATCTCACCTTGTCCCCACACCACCGTGCTGTGCCCTTTCCCGGTGCCAGCCAGGAGCAGCTCCAGCCACCTCCCAAAGTGTTGACTTTGGCTGTAGGCAGCCACATCTCTTCCTTGGGGCCAACTCACAGCCTGTTTTCCCTTGGCCCAGGGAAAAACGCCTAATTACTGCTTTTTTTTTGCCTCTCCTTTCTTCTATTTTAAGATCACAGGCCTAAAATTAGATCTGCGCTCACAATGGAGCTCTGAGATTTAATCCCTTCCCCAAAAGCTGACAAAATAAGTTGACATTTGAGTCACTTCTACAAACTCCTCAGCCGCCAGAATAAGTAAATAAACAAACAAACAGAAAGTGCACGTGGGCTAAACCACTCTGTCCAGAGGGATTTAAAAATAGCTGCACCTGCACCAAAGCATCTCCTGCACCCAGCGAGGAGCCTGAGCTTGTGGAGGGCTCCTCTCTCTCTCTGCAAACCCTCCACTGTGCTCTGGGTACCTCAGATGCTGCTGCAGCTTCTGGGGAGCACAGGGAAGAGCCAGCAGACACAAGACTGCCTGTGTGGGTGGGTGGTAGGTACCAGGAACATCGTGGCTTTGGCTGCCTCCCCCCTAAAACGCTCATGGGGACGGAGCAAGAAGAGAGACGCTCCGGTTCTAAAGTCTGTGGGAAAAACAGAGACTAGAAAAACAGACAGGGATCTGATCCTGCCGTGCCTGCAGCCCCTGGTGACTGCTCACCACACCAGGAGGAGCAGAATTAGCCCTGGCTGGAGTCACAGCCCTGCAGGTCACACACCTGGAGCACGGGCGTGAGGCTCCTCCACACCTCCGGGCTGGGGTAATCGCACAGACCGAGCTCTCAGCAAAACAATTAGTTAATATCTGCAAAGTGCCCTGCAGTTAATTAATTGCCATTAACTCATTAGCCAGATTTTGACCTCCTAAGCCCATCTTTAAGCCCTGCCCCGCTAGGCAAGGGCTGGTGAGCCCAGCCAGCTCTGTGTGTGCAGGGTCCATGCCCAGCTGGGTGCCCCGGTGCCCAGGCAGCAGCACCGCTGCTCCTCAGGGTGTTCCAGCCGTGTGTCACCCTGCTCACCTTCCCAGGGGTGGCTTTGGGGCCACCACAGCGAGCCCTGCCTGGCTGTGCATGCAGGAGCTGCCTGGGGGCCACAGCAACGGGAGCAAATTCCCATCTGGCACCGGATTACCTGCCATATGCTTCCCACGGGAACGTGTCTGCCTGCAGCTCGGCACGAGGGGGGTGCTCACCTTCCTGTGCAGCCCAGCCCTCCCTGCCCATCCTCGCTGTGCTGGTACCCACCTGAAAGCAGCAGGGTGAGAATTTGACAGTTTTACATCCATGTCCCCTCCCTGTGTGGACAGACCTGTGGGAATATCCCCCTCCCTGGTCAGAGGTGTCCCTTCCAGCATCACCTGAGGCTGCGTGAACACACCAGGGCTGCAGCTGCATCCCTTCCACGTCCCCTTCTCCACCCTCGGGACAGCACTGGCTCAAAGCCCTGGGTGGGAGTCTGGAGCCAGAGCTGCTCCTCCCCAGAGCCCACAAGCCCTGTCCATCCTGCCAGGTGCTGTGGCACTTCCAGGGCTCACACCCTGCACATCCCTCAGGAATGCTGCAGGCAACAACAACCAGCACGTGGTGCTGGTCCCTGCTGGAAAATCACCTGCAGAAAAACCCAAAGATTTCAGCCCAAAGAGATCCCTGCTGTGCCAGCAGCAAGTCCCACAAGCAGCAAAACCCCTTCCCTTCATAAAAGCACCACACTCCCTGCTGTGCACAGCTGCCCTTCCCAATTGGCTTTCCATGGATAACGCCAGCTGGGCCATGGAGCAGGAGCCATACCAGGAGGGTGGGCAGAGTCCAGGCCTCACTACCCCACACCAACTCCAAGAGATGCCCACCATGGACAAATCCCAGCCAGGGCCACCCCATGCCAGCTCCCAGAGATGCCCACCATGGACAAACCCCAGCCCATGCCAGCTCTCTGAGATGCCCACCATGGACAAACCCCAGCCCATGCCAGCTCTCTGAGATGCCCACCATGGACAAACCCCAGCCCATGCCAGCTCTCTGAGATGCCCACCATGGACAAACCCCAGCCCATGCCAGCTCTCTGAGATGCCCACCATGGACAAACCCCAGCCCATGCCAGCTCTCTGAGATGCCCACCATGGACAAACCCCAGCCCATGCCAGCTCTCTGAGATGCCCACCATGGACAAACCCCAGCCCATGCCAGCTCTCTGAGATGCCCACCATGGACAAACCCCAGCCCATGCCAGCTCTCTGAGATGCCCACCATGGACAAACCCCAGCCCATGCCAGCTCTCTGAGATGCCCACCATGGACAAACCCCAGCCCATGCCAGCTCTCCAGGCCGCCCGCTGCGGGCCGGCAGCAGCCCCGGCACGCGAGCCCGCGGCCCCGGGAGCAGCCAACAACAACAAACTCGTGTGTGAGCCACAAAGGGAAAAACTCAGCGAGGAAACAATATTCAGCTGGACTCTTCCCGAGCCTGTATTGTAAATAACGGCACATAGGGGTTTGTTTTATTTGTTTTAATTACGAACACACAGCCCGGATTGTCCTGCTGGCTTGGGCAGGCTCTGGCCCGGAGCAGGGGAAGCGAGTGACACCCTGCAGAGCCACTGTGGCCAGCAACCCTACAATAAACAACGGGCCCACCATGCCTCAGCCCTGCCCTGCAGAGCTCTGAGCTGAGCACAGCCCTCAGAAGAACCTTATCAGGATGAGCCCAGCACGGGGCTGAGGGTCAGCCCAGGTGCCAGTGTCCTGCAACAGCTCCACGGCTGGGAGGGAGGGAAAGGAGCCCCCAGAGGCAGGGATATTGCACACTCCAGTGGCTGTTTCCAAGGCAATGGTGGCTGGGTCCATCAGTCCTGTGTGCTGGGGCTACAGGCCTTTCCAAGGTACTCATCCCTTCCTTGTTTTCCACAGCTATCTCAAGGGCAGATTGTCTCTCCCGTGTCTCCATCCTTGTCCTGACACACCGTTCCCATTGCTCCACACTCCTGCTGGGCGAGCAGGAGGAACCTTCTGAAATGGTTTTCTTTGCATCAGAACAAACCTTTCCTTCTCTTGCTTCCTCCTCCTCCTCCTGGTCCAACTGGGGATGGAGAGTGCTGCCCCCACCTCCCACCACATCCACCTCACTGCACGGCCAGGCCGGGACAAAGCCAGGCAGCCCGAAGCAGAGACAAGCTTCAGACACAACCAAGTTAAAAATACCTATTTTTCAGACCAAAGTTCAGTCCCCAAATGGTAAGAGAATCCAGGAAAAATGCAGCAGGCCCGGCTGGTGGCCGGCTTCCAGCACGAGCACCTCCCTTCGGAGGAATCCAGCAAGGAGTCTCGACTAATCCACCCAGGACACACCAACATTTCTTCCTCATATTATTGGGTAGGGTGTTGGGGTTTGTGGGGTTTTTTTTCCTCTTTTTTGTTTTTCCATCTGCTCAGCAGATTTGGCATTGGTTGGGAAGGCACCACAGCCCCAGGGATGGAGCTGGGGTGTTGCGTCCAGGGGGATGGAGGGACCCCCTGGAATGCTGCGTGCTCCTGGCACCAGCCCAAGGATTGCAGGTAGGAGTGGCTGGAAAAGAAGGGACCAGTGCAAGAGCTGGGAACAGGGCACACTGCTTGGCACTCACACTGAGCAAACACACAACGCTATCCCCGTGCCTCAGTTTCCCTGCCCTCACAGCCGTGCTGGGGGGCAGCACAGGCACTACAGGGGAACGAGGCCATCGAGGTGGCACTGCCAGCACCCAGCAGGTCCCCAAGCTCTTCCCACAACCCCAGTGAGGACTCAGGTCTCCTCCCCAGACCATCCCAGCCCATCACTGCCTCCACAACTTGCTGTTGCCCCTGCCCACCTGCAATCCCCAAACTGCACCCCAACCCCCCCTCCCCTCCCTGTCTCCCCAGCTCTGCCCCAATAAGGTCCCACATGTTTCCCAGGAGGATTTCTGCAGCTCCACCACCCCCTCCCACAGCTCCACACGGGGGGTTCCCTTGCGCTGCCTGGAGCTGCACGATGGGGACAGGACACACACAGCCTTGCCATCCACATCCATTCCTTACTGCTGGGAAGGAGAGGAGCTGGGGGCTCATGTTTGGTCCTCAGGGGCTCAGCACCAGCCTCTCCCCACCCCCTGACCGGGGAGGAGCAGGTGCTGGCTGCTCTCCCTCCGGGTGAGATGCCCCCTGAGGAATTTGCACCTCATTCCTTGACACCCGCTTTAATTATAGGTGTCAGGTCAGCCTCTGTCTTTCACAAGAGCTGTGAGCTAATTTCCTGCTCCCCTTTCTCTGGAGTCACTGGATCCCTCTCCCCTTAAGCAGAGGGAGGTGGGCTCTGCCAAAGCCCCCCCAAAGGCTGGAGCAGAAACTCCCTGAAGCTGTCGGCTGTGACATCCCAGGATGGTCTTGAGGATTTCAGCCCTGGTTTCCTGCTGCCACCAAGAAGGCAGCAGTGACACTGAGACATGGCAGGTGTTGTCTCTAAAGCCATGTGGCTCAAGAGCTCCCTGCACACAAGGATACTCCAACAGCAAAATGCTGATGGGTGTCTCCAAAATCCTTCCCCAACAGCTGCAGCATCCCTGTGACTGTGCACTGCCCACCAGGCTCTGCAGGGAGCAGGTACACCCCAATGCCAGCTTGGTTTTCCTCCCCAGCTGCTCCAGGGCACCCCTGCCCCATCCACCCATCCCTTCCTGATGGAGTTTCCTCAGCAGGGTTGTGGGTTTGAGTGTTGATGTTGTTGTATTTTGAAACATAAACTCATTAATTTCAGCCTAATGAGGACTTTATTGGCCGGGGATTACCATTATTCAGCTCAAGGAGATACAAATAAACATTCACAAGCTCTGCAGTCCGTGAAAGGATCCTGATCCTACTGATGGCTCCCACCCCAGCACCCACCTGTCCATCCCCTCCTGCCCAGACAGGCCATTCCACTGCCATCCACCTTTTCCCTCCCAGTCCTAGACTTCCCTGTCCCAGTCCACAGGCTGGGAACCCCACAGGGCTCAGGGAAGGGACCCTGGGCTCACAGCAGCCACACCACACCACTCTGCTCTGTTTGCTTTAATTTTTAATCAAGTCACAAGACAGGGCGGATGCTGCTGAAAATAAATCATCAACCACAACAGCAATAAAAGCACCGTGGTGGCCTCAGCTTGGACGTGGTGAGCACAGGACCAGTGGCCCAGCCACCACTGTCCCACCACTGACAGGGTGACAGAGCAGCTCCTGCACCAAGCCTGACATTGCAGCTGTCACTGAAGAAATGGTGACAGGGTTGGACCGGGAAAAGAAGCTGCTACAGCCAGTCAGGCCAGCTGCACAGCCCCATAGAACTGGAAAGAAGGGATCCAGGATTGCAGCAGTCCTTGGGATACCTGCCCTGGGGACACACATCCCTCCTGGCTCGGGGCTGCAGCTCCCCTTTCCAGCCTCCTCCAGTCCCGGGGCAAAGGGGAAAAAGGGAAAGAAAATCTGTGCAAGTGTCTCCCACGCAGGGTGCCAGCAGAGCTGCTCTGCAGGGATTGAGCAACGTGGGGATGAGCCAGCAGCATCTCCCCAGCCCTCACACCACTGCCCTCACTCTGCACCACAGCAGGCAGCTCCCAGCAGCTCTTCCAAGCCCAGGATCCCAGGAAATAAAATTTCTCCCTGCTCCTGCCCAGAGGATTCCCGTGCCCCAGGCAGATCTGGCCAGGCAGGAGCACGGGGTTGCTGCCTCCACACCAGGGTCCCTCCAGCCCCAGCTCGCAGCACAGGGATGTTCTCCCTTTCTTCTCTGCGAGGATTAGACACACTTCTTTTCTCTCACTGCTTTTCAAAAGAGAGCCCTTTTATCACTGCTGATCCCTGGGGGAAATCTCTCCCTCTCTCTCTCTCTTTCCCTCTCTCATGCTTTTATAGCTGGGACAGTGGGAAAGGAAGTTTTCCTTCATCTCAATCTCGGTGCTGACAGGCACAGAGCATCCCCCCGGGACCCTGCGTGCCCCCCGAGCCTGCCCGGCACCCGGGGCCGGGAGAACGCCCAACAAAAAACCCTCCCGGAGCCATTTCGAAACCCACACTTGCGAAATCCTCATAAAAACCCCGCCAGCAAACCCGGCTCAAGGCGGCTACAGGTGCTCTGCCCTCGCCTACCTGCTCTCTGGAGGCTCCCATTACATTTCCCAGCGTTTCTTAAATGGATTTTTTTTTTAAATTTTTTTTTTTTTCCTCCCTCCTCCCTCTTCCTGACTTGAGACGGAACAGATCGAGCCGAGGAGAGGAAACCAAAGCAGGGAGCTGGCAGGGGTTGAGACACGCACGGTGCTTTTAATGCACGGCGTGTGTGCCCAAGTGTGCGTGGGATCACGGCTCCACAGCCAAAGCCAAAGCTTTAATTTTTAATTTTTAATTTTTCAGACATCCCTGAAGTGCTGTCAAAAGCTCTAACTACTCAAAAATTGAACTCATGGGGTTTTTTTTCAGACCCTCTGAGCTCTCTCCATTACCAAAATCAGGGCCCAGGTCAGTCACAGACAAGGCGTTGTTTTAATTATCGACCATGTTGCAATGTTTTGCCTTTATTTTTAGGAGGCCCTCTAAAACTATAGAGGAAATTATCCAGAAGAAGTTTGTTCAAACGGCCTGTCAGTTTGAGGAAGTGAAATTAAACCAGAAAAAAAAAAAAAAAAAGGAGAAACCCCAGCCCTGAATCCTAATAAATCACACATCCACACATACAAAATTGGAGAACTCTGGGCTTGCCTCCAAAGCCAAGTAAATGGATGATAAACAAAACAAACCTAGTTCTGCCCGGTAATAAAGGCTTGCACAGGGGATTTCTCACCCGGGAATCACTTCCACTGAGGGCACAGCTGGTGGCACACAGGGAGCTTCCCCACTGAGCTGTGCCTGCAGGGACAGCCAGCGATGGCACCCCACGCTGAGCTGCTCTCCACGGACAAAAATCCTACCCTGCATGGATTTCTCTCCCTAAATTCCCTTGGGAGCACGCCCTGGCCCTGTCCCCACTGAGGATGGGTCGATCACCCCCTGACACAGAGAGGTGGCTGCTTGGTTGTGCTGCTGTCACCAGCTGGGTTGGCAGTGGGGACCTGCTCAGGGCTCACAGACCCACCCAGAGCAAACAACACTCACACCTTGGAGGGGGAAAAAAAAATGCTGCAAAACAAAAGCAAGGGAAATAGCAAATGGAAGAAGGATGAAGATGCTGAAATAAATCCCACCAGGCATTCAGGTGCCTAAAGCAGGAGGCAAAATCGAGTGTGGGACAGCAAAAATGGCAGTGCCAAGGCCCCTTTCAACCTCCAGGTGAGGATGGTGCAGAGTGATGCCCATCCCTCCCCACCCACGGGGCTCATCCCTTGAGGCCACACAGCAGCAGGGACAGCGGGGCAGGGACACTGGCTGTGTCCTGAGGATCAGTCCAGACCCCAGAGCAGCCCTTACATGCCCAAAGCAGCATTTTGGGAGCCCACAGCTGGGCCAAGAGCTGAGGCAATGACAGCAAAACCAGTGCAGAGGGTGGGGGACGTGCAGTGGTGACCCCAGGAGCAGCTGGCACTGTCCCCACAAACACCCTGGTGGAGCGAGCCCTCGCTGCAGGGAGCTGACCCCAGCTGGGCAGCCCATCCTCTCCTCCATTCTCTCTTTCCCTTCCAGCAGAGATTGCCACGAAACAGTTAAAGCTTCCCAAGCTGGGCTCTCCAGAGGACTTCAGTTAAAAGTCCACCAGGCATTTTCCCATGGTGGACTTTACCCCGGCCGTGATAACGCACCCGGAGGTGCCAGCCTCAGAGGGACCAGCCAGCAGCCCTGGCACTGCAGGGAGAGGTGGCACCCAGATGGGTGACCCCTGAAAAACCTGCATGGGACACAAAGCTGCAAACCTGCCCCCAGAGCAGCATTTTGGGGTATTGGCAGCGTGAGGCTGCACGGAGCGCTCCGGGAGCAGCGCTGTGCTGTCCCACCTTGTGTGGGAATGATGTGCCTGCCCCTAAGGAGCCCATTCCAGCACATCCAGCCCAGAACAGACTCAAATTCCCACCTGGCAGAGCCCAGGGATTTCTCTCCTCATTCCTGAGGGAGAGGCAGGGACAAATGGCACT
This sequence comes from Aegithalos caudatus, assembly GCA_013389925.1. Lineage (NCBI taxonomy): Eukaryota > Metazoa > Chordata > Aves > Passeriformes > Aegithalidae > Aegithalos > Aegithalos caudatus. The sequence goes on from WEIU01003301.1 coordinate 167,597, forward strand.
GCTGTCCCTGCTGGGAACAGCCACCTGGCTCTCCTCTCCAAGGTTGTCTGCAAATCCTCTCTCACCATTTTTTAAAAGCTGGGTGATGTAACCAACCCGTATTTATAATGCTGAAAACATCCCAAAGTTCCATCTCTTCCAGCTCCCAAGCACACAGTGTTCTCTTAATAAAATAATTGCAATGATGAATAGCTCCTTATAATGTTCTTCTTCTGCAGCTACTGACAGGGCCAAGAGCTGGGATGGAAAGTCCTTCTCCTCAATGAACCCTCAAGGTGCATTCAGGATTTTACCTCCTCAAAGCAAAAAGGGCTGAAAAATTGGGGAACTGCAGTCAGTGCTGTTCCAAGTTACCCCGCCAGGCAGAGAACACTGAAATCCCTCTCCTCCAGCTCAGCTCCATCATTGTCTTAATAATAAAGTCAGCAAATCACTGCAGGTCAATCCCAGTCCTTGGTTAAGCCGATGCAATCTTGAAGCCACTCGATGAAATAAATCAATGCTGAGCTCTGATCCTGCCACAGGGTCCACAAAAACCCACCCTGACAAAAGCTCCTCCATTCAAAGGTCCATGGGACCCCCAAAACCAGTGCTGGGAGCTCATCTCCTGCACTTTGGAAATCAGGCTGTGGATTTAATCCTTCGTTGCAAGTCCTCATGTGCCTGTGATTTCCACACTGACAATTACAGGAAAGCTCAATGCATTGGGGTTGCCTTTTTTTTTTTTGNACTTCTACCTTATTCATTTGTAAAGGTGCTTTGAATTTGGAGTGCACTGGCTCTGCCTTCCCTTCCCATGCAGAGCTGGCTTTTACTCCCAGCCAGGGCCAGGCTCTCTGGGTGTTTTCACACAGCTCTCAAAGACTTGAAACTGAGCAGCCGAGGAAGAGCCCTTGGAAATGGTGGCAGAGAGGGACCAGGGACCTCATCCCGGCCTCGACTGCAGCTCCAGGGACTTCCCAGAGCCTGGGAGAACTGGCAGGACCGGCTGCTCCCACCCTGCAGGCACATCCCTACACCCAGCTCCAGGCTCACCCCTTCCTTCCCAGCACTCTTCCACCCCAACGTGTCCTGTCCTCCCTACAAAGGGCTGCTCTGGGGTCCCCAGATTTTGGGCAGGACTGGAGCATTTCTCTGCTCTCAGGGATAGGCCAGGATGAGCTTCACCCTCCATGGCACTGCTTCCTAGGCTGTATCCTAAGGTTTGCCTGCTTGGGAAAGCCCTGAGTGTTGGGGCTCCCCCACCACCATTCCTGGGGTGCTGGTGACCTCCACCAAGCTGCGTCCCCAGGGCATGGTGCTGCACCTTCCAGCATCTGAGGGCAAATTCAACTGCTCCAAGAAAGAGACCTGGAGCATTCCTGGACCAGCCCCACATCCCCTGAGCTGCCCCAGGGTTTTGGGAAGGTGCCGGGAGAGGAGGAGCCTTCCCTTGTGTGCGTGGGTGAGGGCCCCAGATGGGCACCTTGCTGTTTGTTACCTGCCACCCAGGGCCTGCTGCAAGAAATCCCTGCCCTGCAACATTTCCTGCACACACCTAGAGGCCGTGAAACCTGGCCAGACATGGTTTTCCCTGCCTGCCCAGCCTCAGCTCCCATGGCTCAACACCGGGACAACCGGAGGAGCGCCCGCAGGGAGCGGCGCCCAGCACCCCTCAGCCACCCCAGGCAGAAATTGCAGTGGGAAAAGAGAGAGCCTGAGCCCAACAAAGCCTGATGGCCTCTGATTCCCACAGAACAAACCTGCCCCACAGGCGAGGCACGAAGAGGGAGCAACCTGCCAGAAGGGAATTGCTGGTTTTCCCTTTTCCAGGGGAAAGCACCAGGGCACGGCAGCACCGCTACCAAAACACAGCTCCAGCACTGCCAAAAACCCCTTAGCCAACAAAATCTGTGTCTCCCAAGCTTACAAGCAGCAGAGGAATGTGCTGGCAGGGTGTAATTCAGGGTGCCAGCAGCAGCCACCCCAAATTGCCCTCTGGGGGTCCTGCTCCCAGCAAGTCCCGGCTCTGAACTGCTGTTTAAAGTCTCCCACATTTGCACACAACAGGTACCCGCTGGCCTGGGGCCAGGCTATCTCCAGCTGGGATCAGCTAAGCCTTCCTAAGTGCTTAAATAGAGGCCTGCAGGTAATTGTCCCAGGAGCCTTAACTCTTCCTGGAGCCCCTCTGATGTCCGGGCGCTGATGAGGAGCACAGAGTAGAAAACCAGCAAGGATGGCAGTGGAGAGGACGTGGATTTAGGGCAGCACAGGTCACTGCATCCTACTCCTCCAGCCCTACTCCTGACTGCAGCACTTCCCAGGATCTGCCTGGGCATCCTATAAATAAATCCCAGGGCAGGGGCTGGGGAGAGCAGCCTGTAAAGCACAAGGCATTAACACCCAGGCTGGCACGGCCAGCTCACGGCGTGCCCAAGCAGCCAACCACAATTTCCTTAGGGGTGCAGAAAGTTTTGGTTTGCCCTGGCAGGAAAGGAGCCTGGGTGGCCTCTGTAGGTACAGGAAACCCCTTTCTATCACGCACATCTCTCTGCTTCCTCTGGATTTCTTTAACCTTTCACTCTTGGCCTGATTTATGCTTTCACACTGATTTTTGCACGCGTGCATTTCCCTCCTCGCCGCTCCGGTGCTGCGGAACCACACCAGCAAAAAAAGCTGGCAGGGCTTTGGCATCCGGCTGCCCAGAGCCAGAAAAATCCCTGCAGGGAAATCTCCTGCTCTGCCTCACTCCAGAGGAGCTGGGTTTGTGCAGGAGGAGGGGAAAATGCCGTGTCCTGTGGTGTTGTGCTCACGCAGCTCCAGCGCACCCATGGGATCCACGCTGGGCTGCGTGTGATGGGCAGGCACTGGAGCAGCTAATCTGGGACCCCAGGGACACATCCCAGCAAAGCAGAGATGGAGTTTCTGCTGCAGAGAGCTGGGTGGTGAGCCCCAGGCTCCATCACAGCCCAGGGCTGATTTTTCCTTGCAGACAAGGAAAAGAATCCACGAGCAGCTCGGTCCTGAGCCCTCCAAAGCATCCAGGCAGGACTCAGCAGGCAGCACCCATCCACAAAGGGCATCCCTGGCACCACAAGCACGTGGAGCAGTGCCCAGTGATGCCATCAGAGGCAGGAGGACACGAGGACAGCGGGGACACAGCCCTAATGTCACCTAAAGGGCCTCTTGGGTGGGAAGAGGAGCGGCTTGTTCCCAGTCTCCACGGGGATCCTGGCACAAAACGAGCAAACACTGGACTGTGCTGGAAGCATCAGCTTCCTGGGAGTGGATGGGGAAGCTGAGGCCAACAACTCCAAGGCACTGTCAGAGCAGGGACAGCAGCACAGAGCCCAGGGAAAAGGCTGGGGAGGAATCACAACTGAAGTCAATTCTCCAGGCCCAAACTGGGAGCATTTTAATCCACTCAGCTGGATAAATAAAGAGTGTGGAGTAGGTGGCCCTGGTGTCACCAACCATCAGCGGGGAGAAGGGATGACAGAGCCAGTGCACCAACCTGGAGTTCCATCCCTGCTGTGGTGCCTGCTCAATCCCACCCTTACAGGAAAAAGGAGAAAACTCCAAAGTGGGAGCAAACCAGGAAACCAAATCTCTTCAGCCCATTTGCATGGGACATGGGAGACCACCCTGAGAGCCACCAGCTCACAGGGCTCCCTCAGCCTGGCACGGCCAGCAAAAAGGAAATGAAGTCGCAAAGGTTATCGCTTTGGTGTTTGACTGAGCATAAAAATCCTCCTCTGAAAACAAAAACAAGAGGGAGACAGGGAGAGCGGCAAGGGAGGAGAGGGGCAGGGACGTACAACCCCAAAAAAAGGGAGAGGGGGTGCAGGGGCTCACCCCACACCAACACCCATCTCCATGGCAGGAGAGTTTCCCGGGAAAATGAATGCAAAGTCTGTTATAAAAGTTTATCAGCGAGGAAGGGCGAGCGCGCCTGACGACAGGATAGAGATGTCATTATTTTCATGCATCTGCCTTACCCAATTTTATTTAGTTGCTTTCTGCACCATTTCATGCTCATTCTGCTGCTGAGCTAGACAATTGCTTTATAACTCTAGGGTGCAATTTCACTGTCTGTGAGCCACACGCACGCACGCGGGGGCTGCGCCGGGATGGAGCTGCACCTCCCTCCCTTCTCCCCGCACCCCGAGGTTTGGGAGCTCGCCTGGAGAGGAGTTTTCTTCATATATTTGAGGGGGGAAAAAAAAACATGAAATTAAAACGCTGAGCCACTGTGTTTAATATATTCCAGGAGCAGCCCCAGTGAGCAGTGCCTCCCCATTAAGGCAGAGCAGGATGAACTGGAGGGCAATCTGCTCTCTCACGCTACGTGAATGAGGAGAGACAGAGCCCGGCAGGCTGCAGGGCAGGAACGCTGTGAATCACGCTGGATTTTTATGATCAATTGAAAGTCACACTTGAACAAGTGCAGGTCAGCAGGGAGGGTTGGTCACGCAGGTGCAGAGCTCCGAGGCAGAGGCTTTCAGCTGGCTTGAGTCACCTGGTCCCTCACAGGCCTTGGGTACCTTCCTTGGTATCCCTATTTCCTGCTCCTCCACTAAACATCCCCCCCCAGGGCTGCTGTAGGGTCTGAGGGGTCTCCAGAAGCAGCCCAAACACGGATGGGATGCAGTGCAGGATGATGGATTTTCCCACCACAGTGTGCTTCAGCATCCCCAGCATGACCCAGTGCCTGCACCACACTGAGACCACAGCTCCTCCACAGCAGGCAGAGCCACAGCTCCCCAGGCCTGATAAAATCACTCATCTCAAACAAATGGGGCAGAAAAAGAAGGGGTGTGGGCAGAAGGGGAGCCCAGTTCAGTCTGGTAAGGATGACCAGTGCAGAAAGGGCGTTTCTCATTCTTTGATCTCCCTTTTCCAGGAGCCCCCACCTGCACATCTGGTCTTTGGGAGCAGGGCAGGGAAGCTGCAGCACTGGCAAACCCATCCTTCACATCCCCAGGAGCAGCCAAACAGCTCCTCCAGCTCCATGGGTATGCCTCTGGCTCTGCTCCTGCCTCTCTGATCCAATTCTTCTCTGCCACCACTCACCATCCCACCTGCTCAGCTCCTCCATCCCCTCCCATCCCAACCCGTGCCACCTCCATGCCTGAGGCTGGATTTTGGCTGGAACCTCACCCCTTCTCCTGCCATCTCTGTGCCTCAGGCTGGATTTTGGCTGGAAGCTCGCCCCTTCTCCTGCCATCTCTGTGCCTCAGGCTGGATTTTGGCTGGAAGCTCGCCCCTTCTCCTGCCATCTCTGTGCCTCAGGCTGGATTTTGGCTGGAAGCTCGCCCCTTCTCCTGCCATCTCTGTGCCTCAGGCTGGATTTTGGCTGGAAGCTCGCCCCTTCTCCTGCCATCTCTGTGCCTCAGGCTGGATTTTGGCTGGAAGCTCGTCCCTTCTCCTGCCATCTCCATGCCTCAGGCTGGATTATGGCTGGAAACTCACCCCCTCTGCCATCTCTGTGCCTCAGGCTGGATTTTGGCTGGAAGCTCACCCCCTCCTGCACTTTTCCTTCCTCTCTTGCCTCAGCCCTGCCATTGCCTCACTGCCACTGCAGAGCGGGCACGTAGGAGACGCGCTGCCCACAACAAAATTGTCTCGCAGCAGCCCACAGAGTTCACAGCAAAGGAAAAAAAAAAAAAAGAAAAAAAAGAAAGAAAACAACTCTCCTCCAGCACTCACTTGTCAGCCAGAAATGGAAAAACAATAATCAAATGTTTCTGCCTTCCCGCCCGGCTGAAACGAGACGGGGCATCCCTCCCTCATCAGCTGCACAAAGGATCTGCTCCCCCAGCTCAGGGGGCTGTAAATCTCAGGAGGCTCCCTCAGCTCCCCCTCCCTGGGCTTTCTTTCCTTTTTTTCCCCGAGTCTGTAAAGCTGAAGAAAGCCAAAACTCCACAAAAAGAGGAGCCCATGAGAAGTAACAACCAGCTGGGAATGCCATTACCATTTTATTGGTCCCCAATACTGCTATTGCCCCTTTTATCTCTCGGCTCTGCAGCCATCCTGCAGCTGATGGGATCCAGGGAAAAGCTCAGACAGGACCCAAACACACCACCAGCCTCCACTCATGGCCCATCAAAAAACCCAAGTCTTTGACCAAAAAATCAAATCCCCCAGGATATGGAAGAAGGAGCAATGACCACAGTACAAGGGATTATCTCCTGTTAGAGCAGAAGGGGATGCCAAACCCTCACCCTGCTGCTTAATCACCCAAACCTTTAGGGTGTTTCTTCCTTGCCCTATGCTTTGGGAGCACCTGGCTCGCCCACAAACCCCACCTGGGAGCTTTTCTTTGCTCCTGGGCCAAAAGAAGCAGCTTTGGGGTGGGTTTTTTTGGCCCCTGCAAGGCCCAGCAGTGTGGAGCTGCCATCCCAGCGGGATCAGCTCTGCAGGGCTGAGAGCTGAGGTTTCACAACCACCCCACGCCCTCGCTCCGGGCCCCGTTCCCAGCTCAGACGTGCCTCAGTTTCCCACCCTGTATCTGCCTCATCTGGGCAGATGAGGAGTTTTTGAAGGCGAGATCCATCCCCTCCTGATGTGCAGAGGCAGGAGCTGGCACGGGCACAGCTGTGACCAGAATTACAGCCCCAAGGTGCAACCTTGGAACTTTTATTGTGGATCACAGTCAGAGAAAAGGGAATGAGAGGGGGTGGGTGAAAAAAAAGCCCAAGCATTTCGTGCTTACAAATGGTCTGTTTGAACTGGATTATTTTTTAACTCCACGTTAAACAGAATTTCAAAGGAGAGGAGCTGCATTTGGGCTTAATTTGAGCCCTTTCTTCTCTTTCTCACAAGGGAATTGTTCCCTGTTTATCTCAGAAAACACCCTCCATTTTGAAAAGCTCCCTCCCCTCTAAATAAAAACTCAGGTTGTTTCCTTGACTTTGCTTTGCTTTTTCTAAGCCAAACCTTGTCAGAAAAGGCAAGTTCTCACAGCCAGCTTCCATCTCAACAATAGAGCATTTTCCCAGGCTAAATTGCTTCTGTCTGAAAATCTTCTGGCAGTTTGAGCTGGCTGGCATGTGTGGGGATCCTTCTGTAGGGTTTTTTAAATCCTTATTTGCAATATTATTTCATCTGCTCCGCGCTGCCTTGATGTTGGAGCAGCCTTTGGAGAGACACAACCGCTCCTCCCTCCTCCTCCTCTGTCCTCCCTCCAGGCACACGCTTCCCTTTGAGGAGGAGGAGAGGGGAGAAATAAAATAAAAGACAAGCAAAGAGGAAAATGTCAGAAAGCTGCTTTTTGTGTGCGTGTCAAACGTTCAAAGTTATTCCAGAGTCTAGTCTTTAAATGTAATAAAATACAGCAACTCCTGACAAAATCAATTAAAATAAAACCACCCAGGCTGCCTCCCCTATTGCTTTGTAGCTCGACTGACTCGGGAGAGCCCACCTGGGCCTTTTAGGAAGCAATTAGGGAAGTGCTGGGATGCTGTGTGCACCTTCCACTGAGCATCCCTCTGGTGCTGAGCATCCCTGCACAGTGCTGGGCATCCCTGAAACTTCTGAGCCTCCCTGGCACTTCTGAGCATCCCTCCACACTTCTGAGCATCTTTTCACATTCCTTAGCATCCCTCCAGAGTGCCCAGATCCTTCCACAGCCCCCAGCACCCCCCTGAAATGCCCAGATCCCCCCACACCACAGGTCAGAGCGAGGAGAGCCCCAGTTCCTCCCCTTGCCACGGAGGTGATGACGGCTCTGACACGGGGATCAGAGCCAGAAAAGGATTAATTAGAGCCCAATTAGGTTACCCAGCTCACAGGGAAGGTCTCTGCAGCCCTTGGCCAGCAGGGGTTTGAGGGATCCCAGGCTTTGGCTCAGGTCTGGGGCACAGGGACCCCTCAGTGTCCCCACAGCATCACCACACCCCTGTTAAGCCCCTTGCCAAGGCTCTTGCTGTCTCACTGCTGGGATATTTATAGCAGGAATGATTCGGGGATTTCAGGCAGCTGGGAGCCTCGGGGAATACTCTGAGCACACACAATCCCCGGGAAAAGGCACCAGGATGCTCACACAGCCCATGGACAAGGCAGGACCTCAGCACACCCCAAAGCCCTGCAGCACCCACGGCTCCTCTGTTTGTTTCTTCCTTTAACCATCCCACAAAAAACCCTAAAAAATCCAAAATTCAGCCCGGTGGCATATGGCAACCCACCCCTGCTCCCAGAAAACAATACTCAACAAAAAAAGGTTTTTAACCCATTTCTTAATAAATATTTATTTTCGCCTTGAAGATGTGGGTGGGACAAAGCCAGGGTGTATTTTCCAGTGAAATGTTTTGATTCCCCCCCTTGCTGGGTTTTTTTTTTTCCCCCCTCAACAGGAGCAAAACGCCAATAATAATATTTGCAATGAATAACTCAAATTCTGTGGCTTTCTCCCCCGCTCTCTTTTAAATAAATAAAATGCCCTAAATTTGAGAAACACAAACGCTCCCTCCAACACAGCAGGACGGCGTGGAACAAACTCAGGGATGCTCCCTCCGAGGATTTATTTCACTGTCACAGCCCAGATTCTGGAAAAGGCAAAAATTCCTTCCCGGCTCGTTTTGCATATGTCAACGAGGAGAGGTCGAGCCCTACACAAGCAGGAGAGACCAGGACACAGCCAGACTTCACCTCCTGCTCCTACCAGGCCTTGCTCCAGCCCAGGAGCCAGCCAGATGTGGGGCAGAGGATTTCTCCTTCCTCACTAGGGATGCTCAGATGCTTCCTACACCTCTCAGAAGTTCTCCTCCCTGTGGATTGTCCCATCAGCTGTCAATTTCTGATATAAAGAGATATTCTGGATAAAGAGCAGGACTGAGCATTGGTGGTGAGGGCTCACCCCCACCCAGGAGCTCTGTGCAGCATCCAGGCTCATCCCAGCCACACTCCCAGGGGATGGATATGGGATGAGGGTGGCTGAGGGATGCTCACACTCCCACAGGAGGCAGCCCCCAGGCCCTGGGCTGTCCCAGCTGGGCACCAGGGCTTCTTTTGCTGTTTTCCTCTGAGGTGTTCCTAATCCAGCATGGCCAATCCTCACCCCACATCCTGAGCAGCTGCAGGTGGCCCTGGCAGGGCTGCAGGGTGGGAAAAGGGACAGGCAGAGGTTACAGCCTGGCAGGAGGGACAGGCACAGGTTACAGCCTGGCAGTGACCTCTGGAGAGAAGCACTGGCCTCAGACACCCCTTGACTGTTCCTTCCCTCACAAAGCTCAGCCTTGAGGGAGAGCTCCCCAAACCCAGCCCTCCTCTTTTCCTCCCCAGAGATACCCAGGGGATGGGCACAGGGAAAACAAAGCATTAAGAGCATTGTAAAAGTCACAGAACAAGCTCTGAAGAAGCCAGCCCTTGGTTTGCACATCAGTGCCCTGTGAAAGCCTGACCTCAGCCCATGCACCACACCATAGATGATCCCCACAGCCTCAAATGTGCTTGCACCACGCATTTTTTCTACGTTTTCCTCCTCCTGGAGACCCAGCACAACGCAGAGGAGCAAAAGCTGGACAGCCCTGAGCAAGCTGAGCCTAGTAAAGGCAGGACTCTAACTCCAGATGGCTCCAAGGCAGCATCTGCTGGACCCCGAGGTGCTTTAAGCCTCACCAGGGCTGTGGAGGTACCTGTGCCCACAGCCCCCGTGCCAGGCTGCAGGTTATCCTGGCAGTGGGATGGCAGACTGGGGACAGCAGCCAGCCTGGGAGATGCCCAGGGACGTGCTGTCCTCACAGGGAGCCTCTGGCTGGCATCTGCCAGCAGCTCTGCAGAGAAGCAGGAAAATGAGATACTACTATTAAAAGTGCCCAGTGCTGGCCACACTTCCAGCCATGACATCAGCAGGGTTATCTGAGTCTAACCACGGGCAGCACTTGGCCAGGAAGCACCACCAGGTTGGCCTTGTTGGGCCAAACTGAGCTGAGATTTTGATGGGGATGCAGAAACGGGGTCGGATTTTGGCCGCGTTGCTGCTGCTCCCCAGCTCGGGCCTGTACTGGTGTGCAAGGAAACAAACCCCACAAGCTGGGCTGTTTGTCTCCCCTCGGTTTGGCCAACACCAGCTCCCAAAAATGACATGAGGCAAGGTTGGTGAAACACCCTGGGACTCTGCAGAGCTGGGTCCTGGTGGGTTTTGGACCATCCTGCTTCTAAAGAGGTCCCATGGCTGATCCAGCTCTGCTCTGGTTTCACTGGGAAGGTCTCAGCTCACATTCCCCTCAACCCTACAAACTGCTCACAAGCTTTTAGACACAACCTGCCTGCACTGCCCAGAGCAGGACCAAGACCTCCCCCTCCAAAACCCTTGCAGCCAAAGGGATTTTTCCCCCATCATCAGTGACCAAAAGACCAGCCCATAAAGTTTGGGAGTCTCCCCTGCAGCAGCACAATCCCAGACCACACACCCCAAACAACTCCCACAGACAGATGGATTTTCTCCTGAGACAAGGATGAGAAGTTTTAACCTCCCCCAGCACGGCTGTCCTGTTTTCCCTGGGGATGCTCCCGGTGTGCTGCACAGCGTGTGGCACACATTTCTAAAGGAGCAGATAAATCAGTTGTTTTCCACTTGCACCAGCATGAAAACCTTTCCCCGAGCCAGGAGTCACACAGACTCTCACCCTCCTACCCCCTGAAACCAACCTGACTAATAACACAAGGGATTTTTTAGCATTTACAGCCTAACAGGAGAGTTCAGGGCTGACAGAAAACACAGTTAAGTACACAGAGGCCTGAGCCTGCCCGGATCAACAGAGATCTGGACTGTCTTCCACAAGAACATCCAGGGAAATGTGAATCTCCCAAAGAGCCACCCCTCACTCCAGTGAGGCCACAGAGGCACCTTCTGCTGGGATGAGCTCCAACAACTGCACTGGACCCAACCAAAGGGAGATGGTTGATTTGCAGGTGAGATGCTTTTGGCCCCAGCAGCATCTCCCACCTCCCAGCCAACAAGGGAGGCACTGTGAAACTGGGATTTTTGGGGGCATGGAGATGTCACCTCCAGCTCTGCCAGCCCACAGGGTCAGGGTCTCCCTGCCAAAGCCCCCAGACCACCACAGCCCTGGAAACCCACCCAGCGAGCCGGGCTTGGGGGGAGACCTTGTGAGGGTTGTTGTGCTCTTTGAAAGGAACAACTGAAATTGCAATTTGTAAACAAAACAAGAAAAAAAAATTAAAAAAAAAATAAAAACAACAACACATTAAAGAAAAAAGAAGAGAAAGAAAGAAAGAAAGAAACAAAACACACCACCGCAGGCTGGAGAGGCTGAGCAGAGATTTAAAGCCCAGAGAAGGCAGGAGGGATGGTCTCGCTGGCCACGGCTGGCTCGGCCGGGGGCTGGGAGCCACGGGGCTGAGCGGGGACAGGGATGGCAACATTGGCCCCTCTTCCCCCTCGCCCGGACTTGGCGCCAGGAGACTCCGCTCAAACTTTTCTTCCCCCCACCCCGAGCACTGAGCTCTGCAATACCACTTCTCCTGCAAGCGAGACGCAGGAGGCATTTCGCCCTTACAAGCCACGACTTGACTCAGTCACCGAAACGATGGCAAACTCCGGCTGGAAATAGGTTTTAAAAC
>WEIU01003301.1:180590-227207 GCA_013389925.1 Aegithalos caudatus
AAAGGAGCAGAAATAGAAGGAAAAGAGAAGGAAAAGGAGAGGAAAAAAAAGATGGGGAAAGAGCAGACAAGAGAGGGGAAAAAGGAAGGGGGGAGAGGAAGAACGGGGAAAGGGTGAGAAAGCAAGGGGAAAAGAGAAAAAGGGGGGGGGGGGGGGGNNNAAAAAAAAAAAAAAGGTGCGTAGTGCTGCAGTGGTAGGGGGGAGAAGAGGGGGTTCCTGGAGTGATGCTGAGCAATGCCAGCTGTGCCCAGCCCCGGAGCAGCCAGCGAGCCCCTGAGCCCCGCCGCCTGTCCCCGGGGTGTGTCACACGGCGGGCAGCGCTCCCAGCGCGATTTATTTCATTTCCCATCCGTGAGGCACAACAAACAACTCTCTGTGCCTCTGTGTGTGTGTGTGTGTGTGTGAGAGCGGCTCCTCTGCAAACTCTCACCTCCTCAGCACGGCCCGTACCACCCCGGCACCACCGCTGGCCGCTTCCCAGAGCCCCGACCCCCTTTCCCAGGCAGGCCTCCAGGTTTAATAAATGATACTCAGCCCTGTAAGAATGTGTATTAGTGGCTTGATGGACCAGAGCGACTCCACTATGCATGAAGCATATTAAACATCGTATCGACCCTCTCTTTCCACGGCGGTAACATGCATAACAAACAGGCTGGGGCCACGCTGCAGCTGCTCACACACGCTGGGGAGCGAGGCTGGGCGCTCAGCGAGGCTGGAGTGACACCAGGGACAGCTGCTGGGGGGGGTTCTGCTGGCACAGGTAGAGCCCAGCTCTCCTGCAGCGAGAGGATTGAGGAAATTGGGGTTGTCCCAGCCGCTCTGCCATCACCTCCCTGTGTGGTAAAAGCGTGGAACGCTCCCCAGCCTTATCTGCCCTGATTTATTCTTTAATTGGCAAAGCGTCTCGTGCCATGAATATTAGCAAGCCGGCAGCTCCTCCTGGAAAAGTGAGGCCTCTTATCTGCCACGGCCGTGTCCCTGCGTGCCCTTGTCGTGCCGTGTCACTGTGGGATCCCAAACCACACGGGAGAGGCTCTGGAAAGGCCCCAACACCTGGATTTCTCCTACAACTCTTCTGTTGTAGAACACGAGACCCTGCCCTTCCTGCAGGGCAGACCCACGTGGGGATGGTTGGATGAGGGGTACACACAGCTGGCAACACCCCAGCATCCCAGTTTGGGACCTGCATCACACAGTCCATCATCTGCTTTGGAACCAAAAATCCAAACCCACTGCGGTGCAGCTGAAGAATAAAAACACCAAAGAGGACCCAGCTTGTGTCAGGCAGGCGGCTGCAAACTGACACTCAGGTGGAGCTGCAGAAGTTTAAACAAAATAAAGCGTCTTGGATCCTTTTAATCCTCTGCTCCTGTAATTTCAGCATGTCCAAACAGATTTTGGTGTGTGTTTATAACTGGTAACTTCATTTGCTCCCGGGCTGGGACCTCAAATGCCAAGTTTCATCTCCAAGTCAGTTTTTAAGAGTGAGTTACATCAATTCCTGGGAGAAAAAAAATAGGAAATATGCAAGGATATAAAGGAAAGTTGGGGTTGTCAGAAAGAGCGGGTTCAAAGCCTGTAAGAGTGCAAAAATCACGGATTTCATGGATACCTGTGTGCAGACTGGCAGCTCCAAGGTAGAAATCAGTTTCCTGAAGACAAACTGAAGCTCATCTGTCTGATAAGGGCAAACACAGCTCGGGGCAGAGCTGGGCTCTCACCTGCCTGTCCCCACCCTGCTGGGTGCCCAAGGCCTTCAGGGCTCTGAATGTGTCCATCACCAACACATGGGGTGAGGATCTGCCCCAAACCCCCACCCCAAAGCAGCCTCAGCCCCGTGGCTGCAGCAGATCCCAGGGCTATGAGAGCCAGGGCTGCAAATCCACCTTTGCAGACTCCCAACACATGAAATTACCATAACCAGGACATTTCACGCTCCTCTCCCATCAAGCTGTTTAGAGCAAATTAAATTTCTCCCTAACCAGGCTGTTACAGTTCATGTTAGATGTGGATCTAAATGTTAATTGCAGTGACAATAACAGGTCTGATCCTGCAATCCTTATTTGAGTAAAACCTCCCACAGAAGCCAAAGGAATTTTGCCCCAGAGAAGGCAGCTGGACTCAGTCCCACATTTCCAGTCTCTTGGAGATGCCAGAAGGTAAGCCAGGATATTTCTGTGATGTTTCAACCCTTTCTCTTTCCCTTTCCCCTCCCTTCCTCCTCCCCTGAGTTCTTTAATGCACAATTAATTTAATAAGCTGCCTAATGCTGTGCTCACCTTCAGCCTGGCACTTCCCAGGAAGGACTTCAATCATCATGGGGGGGGGCACATTCAGATAATTTTGGCAGCTCCTTGCCTTGTACATCTGGTTGATGCAGGGATGCTTGAAGGTCCTGTGCTGGCTTGGGAAACTGCTGCTCTTGTCCTCTGCACCCTTGGGTGATGCAAACACCCTTTGGCCTGGGCTCCTGAGGAAGGCAGGCTGAGAAAATGGGATCATTTGAGGGGTTCCTGGCCTCATCTGGGCAGCTCTCAGTCCCAGCACTCATTTCTGGCTGAATCTGGCAGAGAGAGATGTTGTGTTCATCAGATAAACAAGTCAGTCAGGCAAAGGCTTCTCCTTCCATCCACACTGCCACCCTGCTGCCATCCCTGTGGGGCAGAGGGATCCAGGTGCCTGTGGGCCTCAGCAGGAGGGGCACTGAGATGTTTTGGGAGCTGGGACCTCAGCAGGAGGCAGGCACTGAGATGTTTTGGGAGCTGGGACCTCATTCAGAACTGGGCACTCAGGCCCAGTGGGTGAATTTGGAAATCACAGCCTCAATGATTTTTTTTTCTAAGTGGTTCCAGCTTTTCTTGTCCATAACCCTGAATTATCTGAGAGGACACAAAAGCAAAACCTGCTGTGCTTCCCCTACTGCTTTATGTCCTCCTACAGAGTTAGAAAAAACCCCAAATCTATATTCCTGCCTGGCTGCATTTTGTTACAAATTAAAGAAAGAATAAATGCAAAATCTGAGTGAGAAAGAACAGAAGCAGCTGATGGGCTGTGCCTGGGCTCCATCTCCACCTGCACACGGAGCCTGTGACAGGTGGCCAGAGGTGCCTTGATGTGGCAGCAAGGGTGGCTGTGGCCACTGGCCTGGGGCTTGTGGCCACTGAGTCCCTCCCTGAGCAGGCAGCGTGGAACTCCAGTGGTGTGAGAACCAAATCCAGCCAAGGAAAGACACCTTCCATTCCAGCAGAGTTTGTGGGACCTTCCCAGGCTTGTCCTCACCTCCCTAAGCTGCTCTCCCAAAGTCACTGCAGGCCCCAGGACCGGGATCTGTGTTCCCTGTGTCTCCTGATGGAATTACAGGAGAAAAGTCCCTCCAGTGTGCAGCTTCTGTGGGTGTTCAGGACAGCACCTACCCCTGTTCCAGGGGCAAGAGGAGCTCACAGGTTGCTTTTCTTCCCACTAGGAAGGAGAGACAGACACAAGGAGATTTTGGGGGACAGGTCAGAGATCCTGGAGCCTGGAAGTGGAGTTGGCCCCTGAGCAGAGCCAAGAGTCTCAGCATCCCTCAGACACATCCAAACCCAGCCAGCTGCTCCTCAGGGAGACACTGCACACACAGAGCAGCAAAGCTCCAGGACAGGCCACTCCTGTCAGTGCTGCGGAATCAAACTGCCTTGGTTTGTTTCCCAGCAGCATTTAACAGGCTGCTGATGTTTGTTTATGAAGTGAGATGCACATGATTTATTTGATCTGCTGGAGAGCTTCATTCCCACGCCAAGGACAGAGACAGCATTCTCCCCTCTTTTGGGGACTGCTCAGAACAAATCCTCTCTTGCACAGGCAGAGCTGCACTCTCAGCTGCTTCAGAACTGGACATTAAATGCTTGTTAGAGACCTCCAAACGCCAAGCCACGAAGCTGCATTTGTTCTTGTCTGTCTCTGCATATAGAACAAGTGTTAATAGAGTGTTCAGGCTCTGAAAACAGGTTTGGGGAAAAGGTCTCAGGCCACCTGGGCTCTGGTCTGGATCCAGCTTGAATAATCCTAAGGGAGGTTTCATCCTCTCCTCGTGCTTTTCTGGTGGATTGGGTTTGGCATGTCTCACCTGGCTTGCAGGGACAGTGGTTTAATGAACTGCTTAGCAAAATGACTTTACAAATGGAGAGTCTACTCCTGCCTTTTTTAACACCTTTATCCCTAAGATCTCTTTATTCCAGCTCATCACCCAGACCGAGGCCTGGCTGCCAGAGAAGCCAGCAAAGAAAGCATTAAGGGATGGAAGATGAAACGCAGCCCATGAGCTGGGAGATTTACAGCTCTCAGAGGAAAGCACAGGGAGCATCACCCATCCTGCTCCTGGGACAGCAGCCAAAGCCTCACCTGAAGGGAACCAGAGCAGCTCAGGAGCCTGGGCAGTGCCAGGGCAGCAGCTGAAGCTCTCCCCACCCTGCTCACCGTGGCACAGACACCTCCTGATTTACCCCAGGGCTTGAGGATGTGACTCAGTTACTCAGAGCCAGCTCCTCTGCTGGCCTTCCCCTGGTCCCTGCATACAAAACGCTTTGCAAATGAAGTGTGAAGATAATATGCTTTATCATGGGCATTTATTACCCGTGATTGTGGTATAAATCTCCCTCCATTCACATACATATACATAAGGTGTATATAAATATGCAGTATCCGGCAGTACCCAGAGCCTTTTTGATGATGTCAATGTAGCCCCCATAAAGATAGTGGGAAATGATTCATAATATTTATATGACAGACATGATATGAACTGTAATAGCCTGTTGGGATCGAGAATATCCATAGGTCTCTGTCAGCCACAAATGTGATTTAAATATTATATATGTGGCAACTGTAGCATTAGTAATATGATAGCTGTTATTGATAGTGGTCATAAAATGCAGTAGTTTTGCACTGAAGAATGTGAAAAATAATCTAGTGGTTTTCCTAATGGTCTTCCCAGCAATGCACTGAAAGGAAGTGTACTTTCAATGCCTCCTTTTTTCAATGCCTCCTCCTCTCCTCCCCCCACCCCAAATTACCATCACATTCTCTCAGATTACTGCCAGGGCCATATTTTACTCTGCTGATGTCAGGTTGTGGCATCTCATCCCCCTGGGGCTGTCTGGGGAGGGCAAAGGGTCCCTGCAGAGCCCGGGGCTGTTGTTGAGGCTGGGAGGGTCCTGTTGGTGCTTCCTTTGAGAACATGGAGCAGGAGCAGGGCAAAAAGCAGCAAGAGAGGGGCTCAGGGGAGTGGTGCCACTCTGGGTGTGAAGTCTGGACCGTGGCAAAAGGTCCTCAGCCAGAATAAATCAGCACAGCCCTGCAAAAACAATTCAGGCGCACTGATTTATGCTCACTGAGCTTCCCAAAGGGGGTTCTGGCACTCAGAAACGGGAGTGGGATATCTGAATCCTCTTCCTTTCCCTTCCTGGCCTTCCACACCCAAAGCCTGCCCAGCCAGGGGTCTGCTGGAGGACTGGAACAGCTGCAGGAAGGTGGATAAAGGCACCCTGAACCTTCCATGTACACCAGTGTTCACCTGGGCTGGAGCACAGGGATGCTGGGAGAACTGGGAGTGACACCTCTGTCCCCAGAGGATTCCTTGGCCACAACACCCCTCCTCCAAAGGCTCCTCAGGGCACAGCACAGGGGCTGGTGGGAGCTGAGGGACCCCTGGCCACAAAACCAGCCCCACATTTGGTTAAAGATGTTCTTCCATCCCTTCCACAGCAGCAAAGGTCACTTCACTGCTGGTTCCCAGCCTGCCTTGATCTCCCTATCTCTGTCTCTAGAGCAAAAATAGAGGGGGAAACTCCTTAAATCCATGATGAACCCCTGGCTGCCACAGCCATAAATTACACCAGCCCCTGGATTTACCCCATGAGCAGAACCAAGGGAGGGTGAGATTTGCCAGGGTGGACAGCCCAGCTCAGGATCACTTGGATTCCACAGCCTGGTCTCACCCAGCAGGGTCTGGGGAGATTCAGGGGGCCCAGATCACATCCAGAAATGAGTTCTGGTGTCCATCCAGGGAGCTGTTTTTAAAGGGAGCCTCCACCAGGGATCAGGCATTGCTCAAAGGAGTTAACTGGGGATGCTGCACCTGTCAAGGGGCAGCAGCAGCCTGGGAGGCAGGTATTGGGATGCTGGCTCCATCCTTCCACATCACAGGGAATAAATCAAGGCAGTGATATGTGCTCCAAACACAGCAGACCTCAGGGCGAGGCATTGATCAGCTCCCTCGTGTGTAGCCTTAAAAAATAAATTAATTAGAGTTCTGTTAGCAGGGCTTTGCAGAGGGCCCCACGTGTGCTCGGCACTAACGAGGGGTAGGGGGCTGCAGGCTGACCTCTCCCACCCCTCTCCAAAGGGATTTCATTCCCCAGGATTACATTTAAATATTTTAAAGCTAACAGGATGCATTCATTTCAATTTAATCCAAAGCTCTGGGCTCTCGGTGGACAGAGCTGGGAGCAAGGGAGGGTTTGTGCACAAATGGGTGAAACTGGGGCAAGGAAGGGATGCTGATTTTTCCCCCAAAAATCAGAGGGGAACAGCAACCCACCCCCCCCATCAACCACGTGTCCAGCCCTCCCTTCCAGATGATCTCTTCCCATGCTTTTTAAACTTTGACAATACAGAACATTTTATAAAAGAAAGCAAAATCCTGTTTGAAAGTAAGACTCAGGGTGTAATTTAATGTCAGTTTTCCTCATCATTTGCATTGCAAGGGACCTGATCTTCCTCTTCCCCACCCTGGTGTGAGCCAGGCATTGCTCCAGGGAAAACCATGGGCCTATTTCTGCTGTCGTTTCCACGAACATAAATCAGGCATTTACTCAGCTGAAATAAGTGGAGCTGCACCAGTGTAAAATCAGTGTGAGCTCCGAGTTACAGTGCTATAAAAGCAGTGTGGGGTTAGAATCAGCATCAGTATTTATGGAGATGGTTTGAGGAAAGCCTGGGGAAATTAATAAAATTGGGAACAAACAAAGAGAGAAAGAGGGAAAAAAAAAAAAAAAAGAAAAAAAGAAAAAAAGGCATGTGATTTCCTGATGATTTGGCAAATCAAATCCTCAAGGCCAGCACTCATATTCCTTCCTCTGCTGTTCTGGTGAGCACTCCTGCCAGAAGAGCCTTGCTGTATTATTCCTCTTCTGGGTGACGCAGCTGCGAGATGCTCGCTATGGAAATGCCGTATAAAAATAAATTGAATCGAATTAGGGAAACAACTAAAGTAATTTCTTCTCTGTCCTCACATTAATCCATTTAGGCTGATTCTCCGGGTGCTCCAAAGGGGATTTGCATTACTATCCTGTCAGCAGCCACAGTCCCTTCCTCTCGGCTCAAACAAGCCCCGGCACCTCCTAATTCGATGTCTTTTTATTATTCTCCCCCTCTGCCTGCCCCTGCCTGGAGACTTCAAGGAGATTTTTTCCAGGGTGATTGGCTTTCCCTGGCAGGTTGGATTAAGGCACGATTTGCTCTCAATTGTGACGTTTTAATGAGATTCATTTTTTTTTTAAGGGGCGGGGAGCCGAGTTGGGCTAGGAGGGGGGTGGGGGGGAGAAGAACACACGAATTAAAATAAGGGAAAACAAAAAAACCGTCTTGTAAATGAAATAACGATGTGTGAGGCCCGAGATCTAATGAGAAGCATATCAGTGGTAATCAGAGTTGCTAATGGAGCCCGCGCATCGATATCTGCTCCGAGGCAGCCGCGGCGGGGACCGGGCCGACATCCCCATCCAGCACGGATTGCTGCTGCCCTAAAATTACACGTTGTGTTTCCGAGAGGATGAATTCCAGAAAGTCCCAGGGCCCGGGCTGTAAGTAGGTCAGGCGAGAGATGTTCATCGCCACGGTCTCCGATGGCCTCGCAGTCTCCGTGCCCTGCGGCCAGGATGCAGAGCAAGCAGTAAATAGCGCAGGGTCAGGGGGAAAAAGGGCTCTGTGCTCCTGCCAGGATGGCCACGGGGACACGGGAATGTCCCCAGGGTGTCCCCAGGGCTCCTCCCCGTGTTGTGGCACTCGCTGCGCTGAGGGATGCTCTGCTCCATCCTTGCTTCGTTCCCGCTGGGTCTGGCAAGGTGAGCTTGGGTATTCCCATAAGGAAAAAAAAAATAAAAGGAGCTGCCTCTGCAAAGTATTCCCTGCAAAATTATCCCAGGAAAATCACCGGCACTGCCACGAGGTGTGAGTAATTCAGCCCTTGATGCTGGTGAGGAGCCCTGCTCCTGTGAGCCCGGGGACAGCACTGCAGCTCAGCCACCCCTCACATCAGCTGCAGGCACAGCCTGGGGAAATGCTGAGTTCTTCCCTCTTCTCAGTTGGCAAAAAAAACCCAGGATTTGCCACGAAAAGGTGAGAAACCCCAGAGTCACCCTCAATCCAGGATGGTCCCCAAGGTAGGAGGTCTTGAACCTGGCTCTCTCCCCCTGCCCCAAGCCCTGACCTCTGCACTGCACAATTCCCCATTTCTTCCTCCTCCTCCACAGCCCAGGAGGGTTTCTCTGCTCTGTTATTTCAGCCTTTTGGAATTTCCCTACAAAAATGAAAGCCCACCAGAAAAATTCCCTCTTGGCTGTGTCACACACCAAGAGGGGCAGACATGAGGCAGTGATGCTGTGAGTGGATCTGGGGGCACAATCCCTGCTCCATGCTCCTCTCATCCTGCCTGGAAAGCCCAAATCCTCCAAAAGTGCCACAACCTCTTTGGACAAGCACTCCTGGATCATTCCCCTGTGCAGCCCTCATGCCTCCCTCTCCCAGCACTGGGATTTCCAGGATGCATCCCAGGATCCTGGCTGCCAGCTGCTGACACGGCACGTTTTGGGGAGAGAGAAGCAGCACAGGGATTTCCAGTGTAAATCGTGGGACAATCCAACATAAATATTTCAAAAGAGCTGGTAGGAGGGGGGATGGAGAGGAGCCTTGTGGGGGGGAAGATTCTGCTGCCATTTACACAATGGGAAGTCAGACATCACTTCCCAGCCTGGAGTGGCCTTGGCTGATTCTCCCAGTTTTACTTGGATTTTGTGACGACAGAGAGCTGGGTCTGACCTCTGAGGTCTTGCTTAGTGAGCAAGGTTGGAATTCCAAGCCTTTTCCTGAAATCTCTTGGTTTTCCTCCCCCAGCACTGACCTTAGCTCCCAGGGGTTTGTATCCCCTGGCACAACTCTGCTCCACAAGCACAATAAATCCAAGTTCAGCCTCAGAGTGTTTGGCACAGCCTGACAATTAAATGCCCTGGCCATGGAGGACAAGGCAGGTAAAAATTCCTGTGGCTCTTTGGGAATCTGGGGGTTTGCTGCAGTTTTTGATGCTGCTGTTGGGTGCATCACTGAAACACAGTTTGTTGTCCACCATGCTCTAGGGTGTATTATCATCCTAAAGAAATTCCAAAAATCCATCCCAGAGGTGCATAGAGGGTCCTGCTGCCTGGCAGAACAGGAATCCTCCACTTCCAGACCCCAATTCAGCATCAGCCACACGAGATGTGCTCGGGGCAGGAACAAAGGCCTGTTCTTGCTGAAGTTTTTCAGCATTGATGAAGGCAAGGACAGGGACAGTTTTATTTCCCATGTCTGCTTTTTCTCAGGGATCAATGATTCCAGGGTTTTTTGCCAGATGAACCCTGGTTGAGTGAGTGTATCTTGGCTTTAAAAGTCTCACTCAAGGCTGAGGACTGGCTCTCACTCAGCATCTCAGCAGGCACTGGGTTTGAAGCTGGGTCAGATGTGGTTCTGGCCTTTGTATCCCTCTGGGGTGGGCTGGGCTTAAAAACTTCATTTTGGCTTTCTGAGTGTGTGATTGTTCCCCAATTCAGCCTAGACACCTTCTCTGTGTGGACAGCAAGGCTCAGCAGTGTGCCAGTCCCAGTGCCCTGCTCCAGCAGGGATCCATCCCCAGCTCTGCCAGATGTGCCAGGCAAGCACAGTCCTGCTGCTCCAGGCTGCTCCCAAATAATCCCTGGTTCTGCAGCCACAGCTCAGTTTTATCCAGAATTTTGTTGGTGGCCAGGTTTCTCCATTGGGTGCTGCAGCATCAGTGGGGACGTGGCAGAAACCATCAAAGCCTGAGGAGAAAAATGGGGAGAAATGAGGAGAAAAATGGAGAAAAATGTCCCTGTCGCTGTTCCTGTCCTGCTGCCCACACCAGCAGCCCTTCCAGACCCTCCCCAAGCAATTAACAGAGCTCACATCACCTCATTACACCAGTGGGTACCTGCCCTGTTATCACCATAGCTCCACAACATTTAAACCTCTTTAGTTTTCAATCCTGACAGGAGTTTTTAACAACCAGATGAGGGTGCAGCCGGGGTTTGACATGTCCAAGGCAGGGTAATCAGAGGTTCTGGGTCTGCCACAGAAGCAAAATGCAAACTAAAACATGATCACAAATAATAACAACAGTGTTTGTGAGCTGCACAATGCAGGAGCTCAGTGCTGGGGTCGTTGCTTCATTCCAGAGTGCTCTCCTGCTAAATCTGTTCTGATATTAAAGCTGGCTCGATAGGGTCCTGCTCCCTGGTTGAAACATCAATATTACTAATAAATAGAAATAACAAGTGAGGTAAAGGGCCAGACCAGCCTGACCTGCTTTATGAATTAATGTAGTGAAAACTGGCCCTTTCCCTCCAGCCTTTATATACTGCAGGCACATATATGAACATTGTACACATTTATTGGACATCAGAGCTTGGGAATACAGCTGGAGCCATGCTGTAACCTAATTACTGTGCCAGGGAAAAAGTGGGAAAGGCCCATTGCACAGCCCCCTTTGTCTTTCAGCACTGCTGTGAATGAAATCACCTCTCACCAGCAGGATTTTCTTGTCCAGGGTGGATCCCCTCCAGCCCCAGAGCTGAGGGGTTTCTGTGGGATGCAGGGCTTCTAGTTTGCAGGGATTTTAGCTGGAGTCTGTGGGTCTTATGGCAAGGCCATGTTTGGTTTGGAGCTGGGGCATTTGGGGGATGGCTGCCAACAGGACCTGGGCAACCTGACCCCTCCACCCTGTGCGTGTGCTGGTGGCTATATATATCCATCTATCCATATTTCCCTGGCTATATATACCCATCCATCCATATATCCCTGGCTATATATACCCATATCCATGGGGACAGAGGTGCTGGGCACTGCTCTGCTCCCCTGGAACTCTATCCTGTGATTCCTGCCTACTGGGGGCTGATTTCTGGGAGGTGTGAGGCAGGAGCTTTGGGATGTGAGCTGATCCCAGTAATGTTCTATCCCTAATCCAGGGAATGCCAGCATGGCTGGAACACCACGGAACAGCAATCTGGGGCCAGCCCTTGCTCCCAGACACAGACACCGTGTGGTGTCCATAATTTATAAGCTATTCAAAATTTATCGCCGAGAACAAACTCCGGCTGCGGAAAGGTTTTAAAGCCTTGTTAAGTATTAAAGTGGAAATATCCGTGCTGGTGGGGATAGGGATGGGGATAGGGATGAGGAGCATCCTCCCTGCCTGCCCCATGCAGACTTGAGAGGGCTCAGATTGTCTCTCTACCCTCTTATTTTTCCTTTTTCTCCCATTTTTCCCCTCTCCATCGCTGCATTTCTCCAGCCACAGCAGCCCCCGGGTCAGGGGTAGGTCGGGGCTGGCTGTGCCCCCCTCCACTGCCCCCAGCCCCCTCCCTGGGGGGACCCTTGGCTTTGCTGCAGGGGGCCCAGGCCAGGCTGGAGAGGGGCTGACAGAGCCATACAAGCCCCTGTCACCCCGGCGGTGACGAATCGGCCTCGGCTGACAAGAATGGATGGAGCTGTTTCCCGGGCTGATGCAGGGCAAAAGCAGGGCTGGGGATGCTCTGGGGGGATGCAGGAAAGGTGCTGGAGGTGGGAGGTGAGGTGGGACTCAGGTGGCTGAGCTGGGGCAGCCCCGTGCTGGGGATGGGGTTTGGGGTCTGTGCTGGGGCAAATTTAATAAGTCCTAGGGCGGCCTCCTCGCAGAGCCTGGCTTAATGGGATGCCAGAGACGACAGGGTTGCCTCGATCTGCTCATTCCCTGGGCCTGGGGAACCATCCATCTTGTTCTAACCCTATTTTAAAAAAATATAAAAGGAAAAGAAAAGGAGGGGGTGGGGGAGAAAGAAAAATGATAAATCTGTTCGGGGCTTTTGTTTGCCTGCGATTCCTGTAAAGGACAAAAAAATGAAATAAAAGCCAGGCCCATTTTTTCCCTGCTTGGTGTTGCCATGGGATAGAAAACCCCCCGTTCTCAAGAGTGCAGAGCCTTTGGGGAGGGGAAAACCCCTTGTTAAGGTTATGAGTTGCATCTGTTCCCTGGGTCCGGGTCACTTCCAGCTCTCCAGCTTTCCCTGGCCTGCCTCCCCCACCCCCTCACATTCCCATTGCTAATTTATTTAGCTATCCATGCCCTCAGAAATCAAAGGGGAGATCCTGGCTCCCAGCTTGGGCTCTGAGACAATGACCACCATGCTGAGAGCATCCCAGATCTGAGAGCATCCTGGCTCTGGGAGCATCCCAGCTCAGGGAGCATCCCAGCTCAGGGAGCTCTCAACCAGGTGCAGGAGACAGAGTAGAGAGCAAAGCCTTGGGGTGCAATGCCTCCTCATCCTTCTGGAAAACAAAAATAATAACCTGGGGTCATCATTGCAAGAGGCAGGAGAGGGAATTCCCCCTTGGATAATGCTGTGGGCAGGAAGGGTTTGGGGCAGCATCACAGGATATTGATCCGCCTCTCCTCCTTCTGCTGGAACCTCTGACCTGCCAGGCCTGAGCCCTTGAGGAACCAAATGAACAAACCTCCCTTCCCTGCTCCTGCTTGGCTCTCCAGCTCTTTCCCTGCTCAGGGAATGAATGCATGTGATCGGGACCCAGCGCTATTTACCACATCTAGGAGGGTGAGGAGGCGTAAAAAAAAGATCTTTGATGTAACACACTGGCAGAAAAACATGTCTGTACAGTGGAGCAGAGGCTCTGCAGGACTTTGCAGGATGAGGGAACTGGCTGGAGATTTCCAATGGCATGTGACAAGGAAGGTACCAGCCACTGCCCATGTTGGAGCTCCGAGGTGAAGCACAGGGCTGGGAGCCATAAAGCAAAGAGCCTCACAGAGAGAGACAAAACAGCCAGAACCAGTGCAGGGAGAGGAGGATTCTCTTACCCAGCCGTGGCTCCTATCTGCTCAGATCCCATTTCCAGGCTATTTATAACCCAGGTGCTGGCAGAAGGCTGGTGGCTGTGAGCACGGAGCCCCCAGCACCCCGTGGTTGCCTGCTCCACGCTGCCAAATGTGCCTGGTTCTCCAGAGATCCAGCTCCAAGAGCAGAGGGGATCAGCAGCCCCAGCCACCTGGGTCTGCCATGCACCAGGGAACATTCCCAGGGAGTTTGGGTGGGTGCAGGCAGAGGATGGGGCTGCAGAGAGGGGAGGGTGGTGATTGCAGCTGGTGTAAAGCAGAGGTTTGGTGCCTGATGTGCCAATGGGGACCAAAATACGGCTGTGCAAGGGGCTCCAGGTACAGGGAACATGTCCTGAATGGGATCAGCAGCAGGGCTGTGCCAAAATATGCCATGAGGAGCCCTGCCAAGCCGTGCTGTGCCAACTTCACTGTGCCATGCCACACCATCCAGGCTGGGGACATGCTCATTGATCCCAGGCTGGCATCACGGCTTGGCAGAGCCTCACAAGCAGGCAGAGGCACCCTCACAGCACTGCTGGTGCTGGCCAAAGCCTGGCATCACTGCCTGGAAGGAAGCGTGGCAGTTGTGCCTGGAAGCCAAGGAGAAGCACAAAATCTCTCTGCACACTCTCAGGATCCTTGGGTAACTTGCAGGTATGGGTTTGCTGGATTGTGTGTAAAAGGCTTCACAGTCCTTATTATAAACACTATAAATAGGTCTGTGGTTCTTCTTTGAGCTTAAGAACAAAAGGCTGTTTCATTATCATTAAACTTGCGTTTGAGTTGCTCTGTGACTGAGTGTCTGGCCTTTTATTGCAAGCCAGGGCTTTCAAAAGCTCCTTAAATGTTAATGTCACCTTTAAAACAACAGTGGCGAGGCCTTTGATCAGCAGCGCCGGTCACTTGGTGCAGCCCAAGTAAGAACCAGCCACTGACTGATCTTGGGGTTTTAATATTTCCCTCTTCCCCCTGCAGATTCCTGGCAGCAGGAGAGCAGCCAGGCTTTGATCAGACCTGGGTTTTCAGCCTGCTCAAAGACCTCCTGCTCAAAGGAGATGCTCAGCACTGGGTTTCCCTGCCTCGGTGCGATGGAGGAGAGCAGGGAATGGTCAGGTTGGTCCTGCAAGAGTGACCCAGCCACGCTGTCCCTGCCTGGCTTTGGGGACAGGAGAGAGGTCCCTCTGCACAGCTTTGCCACGGAGCTATGGCACTGCCAAGGTTTTGGGGCCACCAGCTGCACCCCCTCATCTTTGCACCAGCTGCATCCCCACAGTTCAGAGGCTGGCAGGGAACAGGATCATCTCAAAGCCTTCCCCTTCTCCTGGCTCCAGCTCTGCCCTTCGCCAAAACCTCCCAGCACGACCACATTCCCCCAAGCTCCGTGCGTGCTCAGTCACTGTGCATCCCACGGAGATGCCCAAGCCCAGGGTCAGCGGCACGGGGACAGGGTGACACCCGCCCTCCCCGAGCAGGAGCAGCCAAACGCCGCAGGAAAGCACATTTCAGGTCCAATTAATGCCATCCGCGGCTGCGCTGGTGCTGGGCTGGGTACAAGGATATGTTTGCAGAGATAAGTGTGAGTGTAACCTGATGACACAAGTTGCCTGCTTCCAAATGTCAGGCAAAGTTCACCCAACCCATGTGAAACGAGTTAAAATTTAACAGAAATCTGCAAAGTGTTGCGTTGTAATTGAATCCATGATGTGGACGGGAAGCATGTTCAGACACATCCCAAATTTGCCTGAACCATAATATTCTTCTGGAGGGGAAAAAGAAAAAAAAAAAGGTCGATTTAAAGGAGGCGGCTGCTGCTAAATATGCCCGCGCCCCCTCCTTCCCCTGCTGCAAGGAGAAAGTTCTGTCTGAAAACTTCTGAGTCATCCTGCACCGGTTTTGATGTGTCAAAATCGGTTTAAAAATTCACAGCTGAAGCAGCAGCGGGGAAGAGCCGAGCGCAGGCACAGGCAGATGAATGCAAAGCGCTGCAGAGCTGAACCGCATCGGCTCCGCATCCACAACAGGAGCCGCTACAGCCGGACCCGGGCGTCAAGGAGGAAAAAGGCTTTTTGGCTTCTTGACACTGTGATGTGGCTTTGTGTTGTTTTTCCCTTTGCTGGCTGCTAATTCTCCCTTTGTCCTGGCGTGGCAGGGTGCAAACCCCTTCAAGCTTTAGAAATGGAAAGTTGTTTTGTTGGTTTTTGTGCTCCCTTTCTATAGCGGGTTCAGCCCCCAAGGCCTCCCTGCCGTGGTCTTTGGGCAGCAGCGGCCAGATGTGACCAGAGCAGCCCATCACAGCCCCACGTGGGCTGGAACAACCTCAGGTTGCACAGAGCCACCCCACTGCCCTTTTTCTTCCCATTTCCACCTTCTCCTGGCCGAATCCTGCCCGGGTCCTTCATCCCAAGCCTCAGCTGCCACAAGAGCTGTGTCACAGTAAGGAGGAGGAAGCAGGAGAAATGAGCTCTGTGCTCTGGCTCACTCTGAGGTTTTTGTCTCTATCTTTTCCATTTAGGGAATTTATTACACTAAGTGATGGATGGAATGGATTAAAAAAAGAAGAGGATGGCCACGGCAGCTTGGAGTAACTGGAGACAGCCCCCTGCCTGGGCTGGCTCTGCACGCAGCATCCCCATGGATGGATCTGGGGCTTGGCTCTGCTTTATCCCCTGCTCCTTGCCAGCAGATTCAACCTGTGATCCTAAAGGTCGCTGCTCCTGGCTGCTGCACAGCCAGGCTCTCCCCTGGACACAGCAGGAGTGCAGGAAAACTGTGAGGGATGACTGAGACCCTTGTGTGCTTTTACTCTGCAAGGGCTTTTCATAGGGGAGCTAAAAACAAATTTAGCACTTAATGCTCTGAAGAGTAAACACTTAAATACCCTATCATCTGCCCAAGTGCTTTGTTTATTATTCAGAGAAGCCAAACTGAAGCAGTTTTCCATGGAGATGTAGTACCTCCTTCAGATTAGCCAGCTTAATTAGATCCTGGTTGCAGCGCACGCTGCTCTGTGCTGATGAGGGAAAGTCAAACAGCCAAGGAGGCTAAGCCTGGGCTCCAGCTCCACCAGCACAGGGCAGGATTTTGGGAAGAGAGTGGCCGAGCTGGACATCTCGAGCTCTGGTTCAAGGCTGATCAGTGCAGGTGACAGAGACAAACCCAGTGCTGGTGCTGGATGTGGAGAGGAGCCACCATTGGCTCCCAGTCACACCAGCCTGTCCCAGCTTCCATCTCCAAATCCCAGCAGGGACAAACCTGACCTCTGCTAAGGATTGACAGCTTTAACCAAAAACTACTTCCCCCTTTTTTGAAAGGAAGTTGGATGAAAATGCCAGTTTAGGTACTAAATACTGGCAAAGGCCACTCCTGAATAGTGGCTGCCATGACTGGTACTCCCTGAAGCATAAAATCTCCAGTCTCCCATTTACAAGCTATTAAAGCTGTTACATCCCATAATGGAGTTCCTCAGGTGAAGAAGACAAACAAGGGAAAATGCTGAAACACCACTGCAAGGCCTGACACAATAACAGACACGGCACAAGAAGGATGTGACACGGGGACACAAACAGGAGCGAAATTTATGTCACTAGAGATTACAAGGGCATCGTATATCAGCCATGGAGACGGGCTCTGAACGGGGCTGGCCTAACCTTTCAGGGAAAAAACTTGGAGCAACAACCCCAGCCAAGAGAAAAAGCAGAGCTGGAGCTCTCTGGCAGCTTGGGGAGAACTGGGGAGTTTGGTGGGAAGGAGAGGGAGAGGCCAAAAATGACACGTGCCTGATGTGACAACTGAAGGTGTTGCTCAGTTATTAATGATACGAGGCTGGGAAATGTGTGCAGAGATAAGAGATACCTGTGCCATGCTGTGAGGGGTTTTTCCTGGATCCAATGGCATCACTTTGGGGATCAGTGCCTAATTCTGCTGTTTGATCTGGTGGGGCTGCTCTGATCCCCTCCTGACCCTGCCCATCACACCCCACCACCACCCAGAGCAGAAGTTTGGTCTCTGGATAAAACTGTGGGGAAGGAGAAGCCAAAAGCTGAGCAGAGCACAGACTCTAACATCCCACAGCATGGAGGGGAATTCTGTCCTTCCTGAGGCCAGAGATCAGGAGCAACCTTCTGTCATTGTGAATGGCTTTAATAACACCACTGAATCAGTCTGCAGGGGAAGGTTTTTACCCACAGCTTATGGGATTTGGCCATTCTGATATCAACCTTCTCATATTCATCCAAAAACCTGTAAATAGCCATGAAGACTCAGGAACAGGAGAAGGGTGTTGCCCTTAGGTTGGATTTGGTGTAATGTGAGTACTTTGGACTTTGTTTAGCACTCAGATGAATTATTGGCTCCTCGTCCTTCAGCTCAGAACCTTCTTTTCTTGCTTTAAGTGACTATTTGCAAGCATGTGATGTCTGCCCTGTCAGAGCACAGTCTCCACTCTGCACCTTGCAACTGCTCTTGGAAGTGTCAGAAATTATTAGGAGAGGCTGGATATGGCCACTGTTGCTTCACAGAGCATCTCAGATTGGAAGGGATCCATAAGGATCATTAAATCCAACTCCAGGACTGATCCATATGAGCAAGAGCATCATCTGAACTGTGCTGTGACCACTTCCCTGTTCCAGTGACACATCATATGCTGGGAAAGGGAGAAATCCGAAGCAATTTTTCCCATGGTCACAAAATCAACCTATGACCACAGTGTGACCTGGATATTGGGAATATCTGTGTCATTTCCAGCTGGTTTTTGGTGTTGGAAATGCCTTTACCTGCCTGCCCCAGTGCCAGGGTGCACAGCAGAGATGGTTGCTCTGTGCCTGCCAGGAAGGACAAGTCCAAGGTGGAAGAGGATTTAAGAATCCACCTAAGGGTGATGCTGCAGAAAGAGAGGGTCCTGCAGGACCTGGCTGCTCAGCTGTGAGTCTCCTGCAACTCCCAGCCCTCATTATTTCACTCCTAGTCAGTGCAGCAGCAGTCAGACTTCAGAGTAAAAACTGTCCTACTTTCCAATGACTGCATGCAGCCCGTGCCTCGGATTCCTGTTGCTGTGAGCACACAGCGGCGTGAGCCTCTCAGGTCTGGATGGCTCCCATCCATCCTTGGCTTACATGGGCTGAAATTGGGGTTGATCTGTCTGGCCCCAGCACAGTAAATTGCCCTGCTGCCTCAGCTGGCAGCAACGTGGGGGCAAGATTTCCTCAGTGCCAGATGAACTGATCACAGGAGCATCGCAGCCGCTCGCTCAGCGCGAGCGTGTCTGCCACAGCTCCGCGGGGATCAGACACCCTCACCCTCCGCCTGCCAAATAAAAAATGCCTTTTCCTCCCCAGCCTCACAAGGCAGCGGCTCTGCCTGGAGCCCAGAGGCAGCAGCAGAGCCCCCTTCCCTTCCCTTCTTCCCTCCTTCCCCCTCGCAGGCGGAGATATTGCGTTCATTCATCTCGGCGGCCGCGCGGAGCTGGCGGCCTGGCCATACCTTACGGTGATGTAGGTCTTCATTTCGTGCTGTCAGGGCCTACAACAACTGCATCCATTATCCAAACAGGCCACTGCCCCCAGCTCCTCCACCTCTGGGGGTGTCCCCTGGCCCTGTCCCACCCACCAGGCTCCGGGAAGGAGGGCAGTGCCCGCTGGTGAGGGGAAAAGGGGGAGGCAGGAGGAGATGGATGGCCCCGAGTGGCACGAACACAATGAGGTAATTCCAGCCAGCAGAGCCTCATCAATCCCCCGGCTCCGGCACGGCGTCCCCACGGCCACGGACTGCCGGGGCCATAGCCCAGGTGTGTGCCTGTCATGGAGATAAAAGAGGCTTAATTAAGACCCAATAAGCTAAGTGATTTGTTATCTCGGCGCAATATATTACTCCAGCCTATCGATCCCAGGGAAGCACATGTGTCCGAGGCTGGAGCCCTCCTTGGTGAATATCCGCTGTGGAATTCCCTCTGGAGCAGCAGTTCCTGCTGCTGGCTGCTGGCAGAGGCCAGGATCCAGCCCGTAAGGTCTCCCCACTGCTGGACGTACCCACAAAGATCTCAGGATTTGCTTTGCCCAAGGGAAGAGCACAGTGAAATCTGGGAAAAGGCAGTTTCCATGAGCCAGCATGAGCTCAGCTGTGGAATGGGAAGCCCCAAGGACTGTCCCTGTCCCAAGCAGAGCTGGATGTCCCCAAGCAGGGAGCCAGGTCCTGGACACCCATGTCATGACCTTGGTGCTCCAGCCCAGCACCACACATCCCCGGATCTGCTGAAACATTCCCTTCCCAGCTAAGATCAAACCATTTATTTTTCAAAACTTGAAGGAGGGGTGAAGGGGAGAGGGAGGAGAACCCAATTCCTTTAACATTCAAAATGTTAAACTGTTGATGGAGTTCTTTGATCTTTTGAGGTTTTGCTGCAAAGGGAACACCCTTTCCCCATTGGTTTACTGAGTCACGCTTATTACTTCAATGCAGAAATATCCTTTATGTCAAGTGTATAAATATCCAGCTCTAAGCTTCAGAAGCCTTTTTCTTTTTTATTTTTTTCTCTGTCTGCCTTTTTTGTTTTTTGTTTTTTTTTCTCCCCCAGAGGAACGTGTTTCACGCTCTCCCGGAGCCTCCTGCATTCTCCCTCGCAGTCACAGTGACTTCCCAGCAGGAAAACTGAATGCTCTCTATGGGAGAGCACCCAGGGCCACCCCTCTCTGCATCCTCCCCACATTTCTTGTGGGGAATTCGACAAAAAAAAGCAGGAGGGAGGGAGAGAGTAGAACATCCAGCCCGGAACTGCAGTTGCGTTAAGATCCCAGGATTCCCCTATTGCGAGGAGGTGCACATCCCTTGGAATCCGCAANTCCCGCCTGCCGCACGATTTGCCCCGAGCTACGTCTGCGACTGGGCTTGTTCGAACAGTATTGATGGCGGGCAAGCCGCAGCAGGAGCAGCGGGAGCCCCGGGAGTGTTTGCTGCCTCCTCGGTGATCCCTCTGCGCATCTCTGGATGTGCAGCATCCCCTTGCTTTGTGTCAGCTTCCTGAACTCCAGCACAGGCCATCCCGGTGCCATGGGTGTGCCAGGTGATGCAAAGCGTGTTTTAAACCCCGGCACAGCTCAACAGCTCTGCATTTCTTTCTTCTTCAAGGAAAGACCCCGCAGTGTTCAGCAAACTGAGCCTCGCTCAGAGCTGGACACGCTTAGGAGGCATTCCCTACAACCTCCCCAAAATGGGACAGCATTCCCACTCCAGCCAGCCTTGCTGAGAGGAGTCAAAGCTTTTAGGAGCCACATTCCCTGTCCAGTTCTTGCTGTGAGTTGAAATGGATGCTCAGAGCTATCTCAAGTCACCACTTCTGAGGACCACCGAGCAGACTCCTGACCAGCTGCGTGTCCTGTGTCCCCAAACCAGGAACTACATCAGCAGTGACAACCTGGCGAGCTGGGGCATCAGCCAGAGACCTCTCCTGGCAGAGGGATCAGGACTGGTGCTGTGCCAGAGCCCGCTCAGGGATGTGTCTGACCAGTGTCCCCCCTACCCCTGCAGCTCAGCACAGCAGGGATGCACCAGCATCACCCCCTCGTGTCACTCGGGGTCTCAGGTGCTTTTGCTGGAAGTGGCACATCCAGGAATGCTGGGTGGACCCTGATCCATCCCTGACCATCCCAGGAGCTGTGTGGGAGCTGCTGTGGCCCCTCCAAGCCCAGACTGATGAGGCTCCTGGCTAACACCTATCCCTGTGCTCCCTCTTCATCCCAGCATGGAAGTGAGGCCGTGCTTTCCTTTGCTTTCCCTTTTTCCCCCTTGTTGGAGGTCACACCCCTCCATTACATAACCAGGAGCCAGCTCTGGGCAGAGCAAGGAAACTTGACATTCACATAACCTGCCAGGCTCCCTCCAACAGGGATTATTAAGTCATTAGAGTCTGTTAGCAAATTTTCCCAAATACTTTTTGCTTCTTCCCAGGGGCACCTGGATGGTTAATGATCCCAAACTGCAGGTTGGGCTTAAATTCACCCACTCCAGTCAAACAACCTCCAGTGATCCTCAGGGTGTGGGAGAGCTGCAGAGGGAGGGGTCAGGAGGGACCCTTGAGAAAATTCCCTCCAAAGGATGCTCCTCTTGAATGGCAGAGGGAGGGAAGGGTTGGCAGAGGGGAAGGGGAGAGGAGCCCACCCCAGGCAGGGCTGAGGGGGTGATCCCCATCCTCCCCTGGTAACACACACCCCCTGCTTCTCCTCGGCTGAGCTGGCAGCCCAGGGCAATATTTCTAACAGGCAACTGTATTGCCTAACTGGAGACAGAATAAAAAAATAATCATAAAAAAACCAGTCAGGCAGGCCAGTTGGGTAGAGAGGAGATAGGTTTCACCCACCTGCAGCTGACTTGTCCTCACGTTCTCAGGCTGAGCAGTGTGCACATCAACACCTGAGGATCTCAGGCTGGTGACAAGGGACATCCCCTGGCCCCAAACCCCACCCAGGAGCAGCATCAATTCAAAATCCACCCTTTTATCAATTTTTGTGCTTGTGGAGAAGCAAATTCTGGAGGAAGGGTTACAACTGCAACCCAAGGCATAGGTAAAGGGGAAACCCCACAGATCCCTCTTATTTTAGACCCATGACTTTTAAAAAGAATATTGTACACTTTAAAGGATTTCTGATCCATTTGGCATTTAGAAAAGCCTTCATAATTTTTATGAATATCAGTAAAACTAGCAATAATAATGAACTGATGGCTACCAAAGTGTGCCTCCAGGTAATTCTGAATAATTTCAGATAAGCAGTACAGCTCTCTGATCCCCATGACCCCACAAAGGAGGCCGTGATTTCCATCCCAAGCCATTTTTGGTTAATATCTGTGAGGAAATCACCTGGGTGTATCCAACATCAGCTTCAGCATTGGCATGGGGCTGCAGAGAACTCTCTGATCTCCCAGACAAGCCCTGCAAGCCCCTGGAGCCCCCCAGGCATCCACCCCACAGCTCCCAGTTCAGGGGATGGAGCCTTGGGATCCCTTGTCAAGGACCAGAGATCCCTCAGTGTCACTGACCCCTGCACCACTGGGCAGAGAGCAGGGAACCAGAGAGGCAAGAATTCACCTTCTTTGCAAAGTTGCTTGTGGAAGGAGATTTGTCACAGGAGCCTGTTTGCTCCAGAAATAAATCTCCCTTTAAGGCAGGTAAATCTCAGGCAGAATCTGTAAGANCCACGGGCTGGGGAGCGGCTGCACGGCTCTCCCACCTTTTCTCCCGCATCTCTGGCATCTCCGGGCCGAGGCCGGGGTTCAAAGCGGCCGCAGGTGCGGAGGAGAAGCCCCGGGCCGCGGTGCCCGCCCGGGGCTCCCCTCCCGCAGCCCCGGCTGGAGCCGGGCCGGGCCGGGCCGTGCTGCCCCTCCCGCCTGCCGCACGATTTGCCCCGAGCTACGTCTGCGACTGGGCTTGTTCGAACAGTATTGATGGCGGGCAAGCCGCAGCAGGAGCAGCGGGAGCCCCGGGAGTGTTTGCTGCCTCCTCGGTGATCCCTCTGCGCATCTCTGGATGTGCAGCATCCCCTTGCTTTGTGTCAGCTTCCTGAACTCCAGCACAGGCCATCCCGGTGCCATGGGTGTGCCAGGTGATGCAAAGCGTGTTTTAAACCCCGGCACAGCTCAACAGCTCTGCATTTCTTTCTTCTTCAAGGAAAGACCCCGCAGTGTTCAGCAAACTGAGCCTCGCTCAGAGCTGGACACGCTTAGGAGGCATTCCCTACAACCTCCCCAAAATGGGACAGCATTCCCACTCCAGCCAGCCTCGCTGAGAGGAGTCAAAGCTTTTAGGAGCCACATTCCCTGTCCAGTTCTTGCTGTGAGTTGAAATGGATGCTCAGAGCTATCTCAAGTCACCACTTCTGAGGACCACCGAGCGGACTCCTGACCAGCTGCGTGTCCTGTGTCCCCAAACCAGGAACTACATCAGCAGTGACAACCTGGCGAGCTGGGGCATCAGCCAGAGACCTCTCCTGGCAGAGGGACCAGGGCTGGTGCTGTGTCAGAGCCCGCTCAGGGATGTGTCTGACCAGTGTCCCCCCTACCCCTGCAGCTCAGCACAGCAGGGATGCACCAGCATCACCCCCTCGTGTCACTCGGGGTCTCAGGTGCTTTTGCTGGAAGTGGCACATCCAGGAATGCTGGGTGGACCCTGATCCATCCCTGACCATCCCAGGAGCTGTGTGGGAGCTGCTGTGGCCCCTCCAAGCCCAGACTGATGAGGCTCCTGGCTAACACCTATCCCTGTGCTCCCTCTTCATCCCAGCATGGAAGTGAGGCCGTGCTTTCCTTTGCTTTCCCTTTTTCCCCCTTGTTGGAGGTCACACCCCTCCATTACATAACCAGGAGCCAGCTCTGGGCAGAGCAAGGAAACTTGACATTCACATAACCTGCCAGGCTCCCTCCAACAGGGATTATTAAGTCATTAGAGTCTGTTAGCAAATTTTCCCAAATACTTTTTGCTTCTTCCCAGGGGCACCTGGATGGTTAATGATCCCAAACTGCAGGTTGGGCTTAAATTCACCCACTCCAGTCAAACAACCTCCAGTGATCCTCAGGGTGTGGGAGAGCTGCAGAGGGAGGGGTCAGGAGGGACCCTTGAGAAAATTCCCTCCAAAGGATGCTCCTCTTGAATGGCAGAGGGAGGGAAGGGTTGGCAGAGGGGAAGGGGAGAGGAGCCCACCCCAGGCAGGGCTGAGGGGGTGATCCCCATCCTCCCCTGGTAACACACACCCCCTGCTTCTCCTCGGCTGAGCTGGCAGCCCAGGGCAATATTTCTAACAGGCAACTGTATTGCCTAACTGGAGACAGAATAAAAAAATAATCATAAAAAAACCAGTCAGGCAGGCCAGTTGGGTAGAGAGGAGATAGGTTTCACCCACCTGCAGCTGACTTGTCCTCACGTTCTCAGGCTGAGCAGTGTGCACATCAACACCTGAGGATCTCAGGCTGGTGACAAGGGACATCCCCTGGCCCCAAACCCCACCCAGGAGCAGCATCAATTCAAAATCCACCCTTTTATCAATTTTTGTGCTTGTGGAGAAGCAAATTCTGGAGGAAGGGTTACAACTGCAACCCAAGGCATAGGTAAAGGGGAAACCCCACAGATCCCTCTTATTTTAGACCCATGACTTTTAAAAAGAATATTGTACACTTTAAAGGATTTCTGATCCATTTGGCATTTAGAAAAGCCTTCATAATTTTTATGAATATCAGTAAAACTAGCAATAATAATGAACTGATGGCTACCAAAGTGTGCCTCCAGGTAATTCTGAATAATTTCAGATAAGCAGTACAGCTCTCTGATCCCCATGACCCCACAAAGGAGGCCGTGATTTCCATCCCAAGCCATTTTTGGTTAATATCTGTGAGGAAATCACCTGGGTGTATCCAACATCAGCTTCAGCATTGGCATGGGGCTGCAGAGAACTCTCTGATCTCCCAGACAAGCCCTGCAAGCCCCTGGAGCCCCCCAGGCATCCACCCCACAGCTCCCAGTTCAGGGGATGGAGCCTTGGGATCCCTTGTCAAGGACCAGAGATCCCTCAGTGTCACTGACCCCTGCACCACTGGGCAGAGAGCAGGGAACCAGAGAGGCAAGAATTCACCTTCTTTGCAAAGTTGCTTGTGGAAGGAGATTTGTCACAGGAGCCTGTTTGCTCCAGAAATAAATCTCCCTTTAAGGCAGGTAAATCTCAGGCAGAATCTGTAAGATACCCTAATGTGGCATTAAGCTGAAGTTAAGGTTATATTCCTCCAGGGATGCCAGATGGGATTTGCTTTCCTTGAAGACAGGACACATATTTTAACTTTAATGGGTTGATGGAACCCCTTTTATCTTGTAAATATGAATGAGGAAGAGGGAGCTGTTAAATAAATGGAGGGGTTTTACCTGAACCTTTTTCCCTGTCATTGGCTTGGACTGTGCTAAAGACCTTTGTTTCTCAGTGGAAAACTCACTCAATCATTCAGAAAGGGGACTAAATGCTTTTTGAGAACATAACCTTTATTTTCTAGATAAATGGTTCACTCAGAGCAATTTGCATGTGGGAAGCTGGTATATGGCACAGGGAGAAAAAAATTATATTTAAAACCCAATAGCAATGTAGGTCATGATACAAGCATCTACTGCTGAGATGACTTCTCTGGGGTTGCAGAGTTAGGGAGCTCAAGGCAATGTAAAAGGATGGGGAGGGTTTGTGCAGCAGCTCTGCTTGGGGCTGAGTGGGTACATGGGGGAGTGAACTGATCCACAGTGGTCCAGATAAAAGGGGCTGGGCCCTGGGAAGATGCAATCAACCAGATGGGAAACTCTGCAAATGGTTCCCACCCAACAACCCTGTCCCCAAGGCTGGCTCTGCAAACCCATCCCAGCCCCTCTCTCTTTCCCAGAACTGATACCAGACGTGTCCCATTCCCTGGAGCTGTCACACCGACCCCAGTGACACTTGGCCACCTCTGCCCAAGCACAATTCCCACAGCAAAGCCAGCCAAAGGGATCTGCTGCTGCCACACCAACAGGGAGGGACAAAACCCTTGACTCCTGATCTCTCACCTTCCTCCTGCAGTGGGTTTCCCTAAAGTTCTCCAAATCAGGGCACCCCAAAACTTCTCATCCCCCATCTAAGCTGCTACAGGTGGAGTCACTGATCCAAGTCACCTAACCCAGCCCAGAAACAGCCCCCAAACTTCCAGACCTTGGCCTGGGAACTCTAACCCAGCTGTCTAAAGTGAGAAAGGACCCCGGGAAGCATCGAGCCCGCTCCAGGTAGTGTCCCTGGGATGGTGTGAAGGAGGCAGAGCCTGGGAAAGGCGCCGGGAGCAGCTGCAGCCGAGCCCGGTGCCAAGCCCAGCTGCTGGTTAATTAGGGTAACATGTTGTCTCTTGTACACACCTCCAAAGACGCTGCATTAGCTTGATAAGTATTTAACACTTGGCACAGGGGGAAATTTCCACTTAGCATCCAGCAGCGCTGAGCAGTAGGGAGGGAAAGGTGGCACAGGCAGGGCAGGAGGTGGCACAGCCTGGGGAATCCAGCCTGGCCCTGCTGGGACAACACCAGGCAGGAGCTGAGGGGTTTGCAGAGCTTGCAGCCCTGGGACAAAGCCCTGGCTGTGCTCTGGGTTTAATCCAGGCCTCTCCTGGGGGTTGTGGTTGCTCGTGCCTTTCTTTGAGAGGCTTTTGGAGCGTGCTGGCCGTGACGGGCCATTGTGCAGGGGTGCAGGTACTGTGCAAACACACTGCCAGGGCCAGTGTGCTGCTGCCTGCCAGATGTCTTCATCCCCACAGCTGCCTTCCTACACAGGGGCTGCAGGAAAAGGGGCCAGGCTCAGCTCCTGGGACAGCGGGATGTCCCCAGAGGTGAGGGAAACTGACCCACCCAGCCTGCAGAAAAATGCTCCTTGCTGCAAAATCCACCTTTTGCAAGCACAATTCTCTCCAGAGTGGGTAGGGGTGAGGATGATCAGACTCTCTCCAGCTTTGGGGACTCATCCCAGCCACACATAAATTGGGGTGGGAGAGCTGGTCCCCATCCATCAGGCACTGCCCAAGCCTGACACCGGGCCAGGCAGCAGCCCAGCCTCCTCTTTCCACTACCAGGTTACATTAGCATTTTCCATATGTTTCAGTGCAGATAAATCTTTTGTCTGAATCGAAATCAGTAATTATGAGTCAGTGTTAGCACACAGCAGGTGAGTCAGGCACAGAGGCATTTTTGCCTCTTACCCTCAAGGTCTAAGACACATTGCTCTCCTGAGCCTCCCGTGTGTGGTCTTTGTTCACAAACTTCATGGCCAATCCACCAGCGAGTTCAGCAGTAATCCCAGCCAGAGATGCCACCTCCTCATCAAATCCTCAAGGTGGGAAAGCACCCTCAGCACCTGGGAAATGCACAGGTGGTCCCTGCTCACTCCATGCCCTGTTCACTTGTCTTCAGCTCTGGCAGGACGTGGGTTGTTGGAGGGGATGTTTTATAGATGGGTGTGGCTGGTTGGAGATTTGTCTTTCCACACCCTTTGATCCCCCAACTCATCTCCTCACCCCATCTCCTCTCCTCACACCCCCGTGGAGTTCAGCCCCATCCTTCCCCCCACTGTGGCACTTCATCCTCCCACACAGCAGGCTGGGCTCTGGAAAAATGATCAAACCCTGAGAGGTGTCGTGGGCTGAAGGCTGGTTTGGTCACCCCAGGTGCAGGAAGGAGCTCCAACCCCACAGCCACCCTGCAGAGCCCATCCCAGCTGCTGAGCCAAGCTTTAAAGATGTGTGGGCAGGGCAGTTTGTGGCTTAAATCCTGCATCTCTGCAAGGGCCACGTGTTAATGTCACCAGGGTGAGACTCGCTCGTGGCTCTTCTGCTCCCTCAGAGAGGAACTTCTCTAGGGGCTTTGCCCCAAAAAGACAGGAACCTCATGGCTCCAAAAGTTATTAGGAGAGAGAACACGTTCCAAGCTACCCCACATCCAGCATGACCATCTAAACTCCATTTCATTTAGAGCTGCCACAAGAGAGGAACAGCACCCTGACGAGTGCCACGGGCCAGCACCACACACAAGGGAGGCAGAGCATCCCCACGCTCCTTGTTTGAGCCACAGCAGAGATAAAAATCCCACTGGCATGACCCAGGAAGGAGCTGTCAGCCCCAGCTCTGCACAGAAGAGATTAGCCCAGCCAGCCTGTGTTTGCTTTCTTTGCCTTAAAGCACGCAAAACCCAACAAAACAGACTTTGTTTACTGCCCCTCCTAAACCGCTTAGGCAGGGGAGATGAGCTGAAAGCTTAGACACGCTGCAGAGCTCCTGCCAGATGTGGTTTCCAATGGCCGAGTTAGGCACTTCTGAAACCCGAGGTTCATTAATGAAGGTGCCTGCTGAACCATAACGAGCTGTTGTAATTACCCCGGCCACAGCACCGCCACCAGTGCCCGGCAGAGTGACCGCAGCATCTCGGGGAGGTGAGGAAACAGGTGAAGGTCATTCCCCAGGCTCTGGGGATGGCTGGGAGAGATAACAAACCACCGGGGTCACCCTGATAAGGGAGGAAAAAGCTCCAGAGGCGAGGAATAATGACGTGTGAAGGGTGATTTTCCCTGCCAGTGACAAGCTCCTCATCTGAGCCTTCCAGAGCTGAGGATGCTCTGCTGAGGGACCAACAACAGCTGGGCAGCACTGAGTTGTGTCTCTGTGGGGTGAGCACTGGGCAGGAGAATCCTTCCCTGCACTCCAGATGGTCCCTTCCCAGTTCAAAGCAGTGCAAGGAGCAGAAAGGAGGGGTGTTCTCCTTATGGCAATTCCATAGGTTGATCCCAACCCCACTGGTGACTGGATGAGCTCTTGGATGCTCAGGAAGTGATGCTGAGCTGTGTTTAGGTAGGAGCAGCTTAAACTGCAGTCCAGAGCCCCCCAGCAGAGGGAATGAAAAGCCACCATGGGCTGAGGACCAGAGGGGTATGTACACCAAACCACCAGGGTGATGGAGACCAGGAAGACCAAAGGAGAAAAATCCCAGCATCCAGGAGGGGGTGACAAAGCAGGGGGACCAGGTGACCCTCCCCAGTGGGGGCACAGACCTGTCCTCCTCCTCCCCTGCTCCCCCAAGCTCAGCCCTGCTGATGGAAGTCAGCACCTCGCCCAGCAAACACTCACTGGGAGCTTTTCACACCTGGTTCAGCCTCTTGAAGTTTCACACCAAGAGCTGTGACCTCAGGAGGGAAGGGTATCAGCTGTATTTCCCAAATATCAGCAAATTGTGTGAGAGAAAGAGATATGCTAAGGGGGCAGACTGCTCAAACCATTACCATCCTTCTTAGTACCACTTAGCTGAACCGTTAAAAAGATCCAGGGCTCCCAAAGACA
Source organism: Aegithalos caudatus (assembly GCA_013389925.1). Taxonomy (NCBI): domain Eukaryota; kingdom Metazoa; phylum Chordata; class Aves; order Passeriformes; family Aegithalidae; genus Aegithalos; species Aegithalos caudatus. The sequence continues at coordinate 209,617 of WEIU01003301.1, forward strand.
ATTAAGCTCAAGGGAAGCCATAAATCTCAATAAACATCAAGCCAAGTTTTCTTCACTGCTTGAAACAACAGATATAATTTCATTGGTTACTGAGCTCATGCTCCCAAAGGGATTTCAGATAAAAAGCCACTTATTCAAAACACCAAACCCAGGCTTCTCCTGTCTCTCAGGCTACCGAGGGGTCAGATTTCCCAGCACGGGAACATGTGCCCCGCGGTCTGCAGAGGTGGAGCCTGGCTGCAGCAAACCTTTGCAGATTTATGATGTCTGTGGCACGGCGCTGTGACCTGCCACCAAGGTCAGGCACCTGCCTGGGGAGGTGGCTGGTCCCAGCAGGAGGCAGGCACGGGGCAGGAGGGGATGTGGATGCTGGACACAGCTCTCCATCCTCCGCTGAGCTCGGCAGGACACGGAGCTGCTGGGGTTGGACACCCGCTCTGGGACCCCAGGGACCAAGGTCACGCGTGGCCAAGGTTGTGGGGAGCATTTTCTGTATCTCCACGCTGCCTTCCACCCCTGCCTGGTTATCTCTGAGGCACTTGAGGAGCCCAGAGGGGCAGCACAGAGCACATCAGCTCTCCTGGCTGCCCCAGGAGCCTCCTGGCACTTTGCCCTCGTGCCGTTTATCCAGCTCACAACCAGCCTCTCTCACCCATGTGCTTTCCACTGCGGAGATCAGAGTGAAAGCCATGCCAAGGCAGCACATGCCAGCCTCCAGTCCTCACTCCAGGGTTTTTTGCTGCCAGGTTCTGTGCTCGACAGGGCTGGGGCCTCGGTTTTGACAGCTCCCTGCAAGGTCGTTCCATCCGCCAAGCGCTGCTTCCTTGGGCTTTGATTTAAGTTCTGGCATGCTTCTTGTATTGATTTCTCTCAGATGTATTTTATGGGGAATAAGCACTCAAACCAGGAGGCCAAGACCTCCTGCATTGTGCACGGCATGGTAATGGATGAGCTCCTTCTCACACTCCCTCCCTGCCCTTGTCCCCAGTTCTCTCACCTTTTATTTAATCCACTTGCAAATGCAGTGGGGTGAAGGATGGCAAATGCACAAACACGTGACATGTACCTGCTTTGGATGCTTCCCTGGGAGAGCCAAGCAGGGGATGGCTTTGGGTTGAGAGTAGAAAGACTTCTCCCAGTTTTTATCAGGAGTTTCAGCTGCAAAAGCATTTCCCTGGCTGAGACTGTTTGTGGGATCTCCTTGACCACAGGAGTCAAGAGCCTCAGGAAGCATAAAGAATTCAGCCTTGTCATTATTTAGCACCTGAAACCTGCAGGTGGTAGAACCAGCTCAAACCTCAACTTTTCTCCCCAAGAGAAACCATCTTTACCACCAGAAATTCCCTGATGGGATTTTTGGGAGTGTGTCCTCATATCTGTCTGTGCAGAGTGTCCAGGGCCAAACATATCCAAACATTCCAGGGAAGGCTTTTCTGCCAGCTGAAAATCTCCTGAGCTCAGCAGAGGAGGAGACATGCAGGATCCTTGGGGACAGCCTGAGCTGTCCAGGTTTCCAGCCCAGTGGTTTATCAGCATCCAAGATGTGCACTCTGGGTTTGCTGCATCCAGCACTGCTGGAGGTGACCTTGGCAGTGCTGGTGTCCTGGTCAAACCCCAGCCTTAGGTGAGACCCAAAAATCACCACCAGAAACAGCAGAACATTTCAAGGGACAATCCCCTGGCAGACTCAAGGGATGGGTTTTCCCTATTTTACTAAACAAACTACATGGGATGCCTATTGCCAGCATCAGATTTCCCAAAATCCTGAATCCAGGCTGCTTAAATGACAACATTGCTGTAAAAATGGGGACTCCAAAGCTCCCATTCAATATATTTTCCTCTGACGAGACAAGCCCAAGGAGTCAGGATTTGGAAGGCAGCCCTGGTTCTGTCCACAGGAGGAATAAAAACATGGTTATTGTTTTTCTCAGTGAACTGCAAAGCCTGTTTTTAAGTGAAACCTGAGCTTCCCGTCTCATCACGTGCTTCCAGGAGCTCGAGCTTTAGGAAGACCAAATACTCTCAAACTCTGGATAAGACCATTAGAGTTGCTTAATTTCCTTTATGTCCATCTGTTTCAGTTCAGCTCGGTTGCTTCTGTCCCAGACAAGACATTTGGCTCTTCTAAATAAATCTTATAGCCCATTTGGATTAAAGACTTTCTGATGCAGCCTCTGAATATAATCCCTCTGATTTGCATCTCAAAGAAATCGAGTTAAAACCGAGTAAGAGCCATACACGGAGTGCTTGGAATTGTCGGAGTATGTGAAGCACTCACGAGGTCCCACATGGATAATGGTGCTTTTGTTTGGAATCTATCGTGAGCTCCTGCGCTCCCCTGCCTGTGGTCACACCAGCCACACTCCGGGGGCTTTCAGGACAGACAGGGTGAAAATATAATTGACTGTTTTTGCTGCTGTCCGAGGCTCGAAGTCTTACACCCCAGCAAACCGAGAACGCTGCGGGGAAAGTGCGAGACGCGCCCGGAGAGTGCGGGGCGGGCAGCCGCCACCGCGGGATGAACGAACCGGCGGCACATCACATTATTCTGGCATTATTCTGGCATTATTCCGTCCTTTACCTCCCAGAGGTGGTTTTTACATCGAGGCCGAGCTGGGAGCCTTTTCCCCGTGCCGAAGCACGCTGCTCGCCCCGCAGGCAGCGCTCACGGGGCTCCGTGCGCTGCCGCCCCGCTGTCCCCAGCGCTCAGCTGGCACTGGGAGCGTTATCCCATTTATTTTTTGAGCTGGGTCACGGGATGCCGGGGTGCTGCTATTCCTGGCGGTGACGCAGCCGCTTTCCTGCCCAGGCAAATGCTTTTCCCCTTTCCGTGTCCCAGGGTACCTGTCTGTGACACATGCCTTGCGAAACGGCTGCAGCCAGCTCCGAGATTCCCCAGATAAGAGGCTCCGTTCCAGGCTCGCTGCTGGCGTAATTTTGGCAGCATCCCAAGCGTTCCCTCGCTGCTGTCCCACTGATTCCTCTCAGGAGCGTTTGAAGGCTCGAGGTGTTTGTGCCGCTGAGGCGTGGGAACAGCTGCTTCCCTCTTTTTAACCTTCAGAGCGGTGAAATCCTGGGGAAAATAAAATAAAAAAAGAAATCTTACATAACCAAAAAAAAAAAAAAATTAAGCAAAGCTTTGCTCCACCACCGGTGCTGCCCATGGCAGAGCTGTGCTCTGAATAGATTCCAGATCCTGTCACAGCCTCCTTCAGTGACATAATTATAAGAGGAATGGACAAGGTTGCATTGACAAACTGCAAACCTCCTCCCAAAGATCCCAAGATTATCAGCTCCTTGGTGTGGTGGGAAACTGAGTCACGGAGCAGGGAGGTGGTTTGGGTATCAGCCCTGCAGGGTTACTGCAGAGGAGCAGATCCACAGCGGCACTCAGGCAGGAATCCCTTCACCAGGGCAAAGCAGACACCCACGCTGCTAATAATGATAATAATTAATTACAAGGACGGAGCAGAACTGCCCCAGCCTGAACCTTTACCCAGAAAAACCTCATTTTCTCTGGGTGAGAAGAGCCTCAGTTGTTTACCACTGAGGAGCAGGGGGGAGAAACGAGCTGGACCTGGCACAGGCCATCACCCCCTCCCCTCTGCCACAGCCCCAGAGCCAGCACAGGGCCATTAAAAGCCAAATTCATTTCCACAGCTCAAACCAACCGCCTGTAATACAGAATCTGCAGCTGTGGTTCAGTGTGGCACCTGAGAGCTGGGAGGTTAATGACACAGGGCTGACAGCAGCCTTAATTATATTCCCATTTTTCCAGCCCCTGATTAGCTTTAGAGCTCATCTGGTGTCAGAAATTTGGTGCCTAAGCTTTGACAAAAGTGTTTCATTATTACTTAATAAACGGGCAGAGAGGGAGGGCACGTCTTTAAGCTCTGGCTTGTAAAAGCTTCTTCTCTTTTTTGCAGCTTTTTTTTTTTTTTTTTTAATTTCACTTCCTAAAAACTCCCTTACCTCAGCCATTTGGGCTGACCCCATTCTCAGTGCCCAGCCAAGAGCCCCCCACATTGCTGGGACCCCCAAACCTGTCTCAAATTTCCCCATAAATGTGCTCTGTTCAGCTGGGAGCCTGCTGCTCTCTGGCTGCTGATGGCTAATTAATAAGAATCATTTATTACTGTTCTATCACCTCTAAAATGAGCCAGGTGTTTGCAGGGAAAAATAATAAAATAAAAGGAGATTTAAAAACAATAATAATAGAAGCACAACCTTCGAATCAAAGGATCCAAATGGCTTAAAATCTAAAGCAGAGCTTAGGTTCTTCTTGAGATTCAATTTCCTCCAGCTCTCAGTGAAGTTAATTAGCTTGAATATTAATAGGAGTGGTGAGAAAGAGCCTGGTATCTTTTAGCTCCTTCTCTGAAAACACAGTGAGCTCCACCACAAACCTCACTGGGACCAGCAGCTGCCAGCAGCTCCCTGGTACCCAATTCCCAATGAATTCCCCCCAGATTTTTTTCGCCCCTCAATGTTTGTCTTTTTTATCCTTTTGCAGGAAATTCCTGGGGAGGAAATTCGAGCAAATAATCACAAAACACTGGACTTGTGCTGAGGATTGAGTGCCTGGAGGAGGTTTGTAAAGCCAAGCGTGGCTCTCCAGCATCATGAGCTGGCTGTTCCCTCCCACCTGGCCTGGCAGTCAATCCCCTAAATCCCTCCTGTGTTTGTGAACATTGCTGACAACGTTTTCCCTGTTTCTGTGAGGATGAGAGGGGCAGGGTTCATGGTGCTGGTCTCTCTCTGGGCTTGGCCACGTTCATGGCAGTTGCCTGAGATGAAGGACGCTCTCAATGACTTTATCCTTGACCTCTGATCAGTCAGAAACCAGGGAAGTTTCCAGCACCTCCAACCACTTAATGTTTAACTTCTGCTGTAGCTTCTGGAGACTGATACAATTTTGGCTTTGCAAAGGCAGCTGGGGCTGGAAGGAGCTGACTGCAAATCATTAGCAGGACTGTTCTCACCCTGGTTCTTGGCTTTTTAATTGTCAGGGAGAGCAACATGAGACATTCACTGCAAGAAGCTGCAGCCACATGAAATTTGCCTCGTTTGAGGTTTGGTTCCAGCAGAGCAGCCAGTGATAGAAACCAGGTTGGTTTTAATGGAGCCACTTCCAGTGTCCCCAGTGGTGGCAGCACTGGAGTTTGGCTCAGAAGATTTCCAGAGGCTGGAGGTGGGCAGGGAGCAACAACAGCATTCAGTGAATGGTCTCAGCTCAGCACAGGGCAAGTGTGGGATATTTTTGGCACAGTCCCACCACTGTGTCTGATGTTCCTGTCCCTTGAGTGATTAAAACAAGCCCCATCAAAAAGGGACCATGGGGAGGGTTGGTGACTGCTGTGTGTCCAGCTTGTAAATTATGCCCATGTCCAGGAATACCTGAAACTATTGGGGAGAATCCACCTCCTTCCCTTCTCTCTCCATGTTAAAAAAAAAAATATTTGTTGGGGAGGGAAAATCATCAGGAACAGGAATGGTTTTCCATCAGTGAGGAAAGCTGAGGTGGAGTCTCGTGATGGCTGAGGTGGACATTCCCTCTGAATGGAGAAGGACTTTGGTCCAGCTGCCTCCCAGCAAGGCACCAGTACCATCAGTACCCACCAGTACTACCAGTACCACCAGTACCACCAGTACCACCAGTACCACCAGCACCACCAGTACCACCAGCTCTGCAGCCAGTCCCTGTGCCATTTCCAGGGCTGGTAACCAAGGGCAAACACCAAACCCTCATTGCATGGAACCCACCCAGGCTAATAACAGTATTAATTACAGCACACAGCCCCTTCTTCCCACTGTAAATCTCTATTAGCAATAAACTGGAAGGGTCATAAAAGGGAGTTTACAATGAACCCACCAGGCAATATGTGCCTGAATCCTTGGCTTTGTTGCAGCTGGCAATAAAGCCATCTTTTATTAGAGCACATACCCTGCCCTGGAGATAACGTACAGGGCCCAGGACTCCTCGAAGAAATGATGCAAAGCTGTTTTGTTGCACTTTGATTTGCTGCAGAGCCCTGTGGAGGTGGGAAAAGCTGAGGGATCCAGGTAACAGGCTCTGGTTCCCTCGCTCCCAGCCTGACACTGAATCACCAGAGCAGGAACAGCCTCGGTAATTCTGCATTGTAAATGTTCCCCTGCCCTGCAGGGGGGGGGAAACTTGAGGAAACAGGGAAAAAAAAAAAAAGGGAAAAAATAAAATCAGGGAAAAAAAGTTGGAGGTAAATTAAGAAGCACAAGGAAATCTCTGGTGTGAGAAAGGAGTAGCAAACGGCTGTGGTGGTGTAATGGGCAGGGGTTAATGTTTAAGCTTCTGTTTTTGTTTATAAAAGTCAGGAGCAGATAGTGCTGAGTATCTTAGAAATAGGCACAGGTCCATCCAGGGGCACGAGGGCTAGGCCTGGAAGAGATTTGTTAGCTTCCAAGTCTTCGGCAGACTGGTTCCAAATGAGGAAAAAAATATTAAAAAATAAATTAAAGCAAAGCTTCCTATCTGCAACTTGTGGGACATGAGAGAAGCACCCAGACCAACACACATGTCCCAGAAAAGATGCCCCTCTCTCTGCTTGCCTCCCCAGCAACCACAAAACTAGAATTTGATGCTTCTTGTAGGTTCCTTCCAACTCAGGCTATGCTGTGATTCTGGGGAAGTTTGCTGAAGGACAAAGTGACAGGATCACTGCCAGGATCCCTGCACAGCCCAGTGCTGCCCCTCTTCCCACTCCTGTCCCAGCATGGGGTGACTTCAAGCCCTAAAATGGGGACCTGGATCCTCTGGGCTTGCAAGACCCTTTCAGAGGCACCAACACTCACTAATTTAAGCTCAGTGGAAGGTGCTGTAGACACTGGTGTGAAATCACCACTTTTATTTAGCTCTCTGCTCAGGTAAGATTGTTCTGAAGTGCAGATCACCCCTGTTCTCTTATATATCTTGGCAGTCTTAAAAGTAACAATTCTATCGCCTCTGGAGCCATTTCTCTGCTGTTTGCAGCCTTGCTGGAGCTTCAGTGTTTAGCTGGAGGGCTTCATCTCCTTCAGACAGCCAGCTGTCAATTATCCATCCCCTCCATATATAAAATAAATGGCTGGTGGCTCTTGTTATACCCATAAAAAGTCGTTCTCCCTCTGTGTTTGCAGTAAAGCTGGTGGCACCGTTCTGGAGAAGGCAAACACATTTTTCCAGGGAGTTTAATACCTGGCTCCAGCACTGTGGTTTGGACTTTCTTTCAAGCTGAATTTAACCACAGCCCTTCACACTGCTGCCTTTATGCTGCTCTGAGGTGTGTTTCCATTCTTGTAAACATTCACAGTTTTGGGGCTGCTCTTGGACAAATTATTGCCCACAGAAGCTGTGGAGTGTCCCAGGCCAGGTTGGAGCAACCTGGGACAGTGGGAGATGTCCCTGCCCATGGCAGGGATGGAATGGGATCAGATTTAAAGTTTCTTCCAGCCCAAACCATTCTGGGATTTTATGTCTGCTGCCCTGGACAATGGTGAGACCCCTCTGTGGTTGTCAGATGGACAGGACAAGTGCTCTCCTCAGTGTGGCCTTTTTAGAATGCTCTTCTCCTTCTTCCACCCGCTCCAGACCTGGCATCCTCAGGGAAATCTCTCATCTCACTTCTCCTGCACTCTACCCTTGCCAGGTTAGAGCTTTTCCCAGCTGGGTTTGCAGGCCAGACACACTCTCAAAGTCAAGGGGAGGAAAACAACACGCTGGAAGCGCTGGAGCCCTGGGCCTGGCTTTTTAAAGATGAATATTCCACAGAAAAATTACTCATTGTTTTTTGTGGCTCTTTTACAGAGACGGAGGAAGAAAAGAAACTGATGTAATAGGAGATATTAGCCAAGACATCTGACTAAGGCACCTCACTCCTCATCCACCACATCCAGCCCACTTGGAGCTTCTGCTGCCAGCCCCAGCCTGGGCTCTGCTCCTGCTGCCTGGTGGGGCACGGACAGAGCTGCATCCCAATCTTTGGGTGGGTCTGCAAGAGTCACCCCAAAATCAGCCTCTGAGCCCACCCCACAGGGGAAGCAGAGGAAGCTGGGGAGCACCACCAGCCTGCAGCCAGGCTTGGAAGGGACCTTGGCTCTGTGCTGGGCCCTTTGCCACCAGCCTGTCCTTCCCAGTGCTACTGGGAGTGCTGGGCAGCCAGCAAGGCCACAGCTCCTGAGTCATCCCCATCCAGCCCTCCCCAGCTCCAGCTCCAGCTCCCGTCCATCCCCATGACACACATGTGGGAGGGAATATTTTATATACATATATATATATGTATTTTTACTGCAGCTGGTGGCCCTGTTCCTGAGGACAGAGGAATTATGACCCCCTGCTTTCATGGTATAATAAAGAGCATGTGTTGTACCCTGAATAAATTCAGGTCCTGAGCTAATGAGCGAGGAGATTTTTCCCCTTATCTGCCCTGGACTGTGCAGATGAGTGCTCACATTTATCCAGCATGGGAGTGGGAAAGGGTGGCTGGGTGAGGAGTGGGATCAAGGCACACATGTGCACACACAGGGACACATGGCCCCGTGCATACTGAGCCAGAGAAACGCTGCAACTCTCTAATTCTACCCAGCAATCCCACACTAATCTGCTCAATGGCAGTCCCAAATATAACTCAGGGACAATAAATAAACTAACAGGAGTTAAATAAGTTCAGCTTCTTAACCTCTGTGTGGATCAATCCCCATGTTATTTCATTTTCCCCTTGTTTCTCTCCGTTCCCAAGTATTGTTCCCTGCTTCTCTTGGCTCCAGGGAGAGCAGGGCACAGCAGCCAGGAGGAAGACCCAGATCTGTGAAAAAAATAAATCACCAACCACTTCCTTTCTGAAACCTGGGGTTGTTGCTTCCTGCTCTGTGTCCCAGATCTCAGGAGGTTCCATCTCCAGGAGCACTGACACCCTCAGGGTGCAGGAGTTTGAAAATCCTGTGTTAAAAAGCTCTGGCCTTGGCTCCTGCTTGTAAATCCCACTCTGCCAGTTGGGAGTGAGGAGGTTCATGGATCTGAGATCTGTAAAATACCTGGTTCAGCATGTGCTGGGAGAGAGTTTACCATGTCTTCCAGCATGACTCGTGCTGCTGTGCCACACACTCATGGGGAAAGGATGATGCTGGTGCCCAGCAGATGCCACGCTGGAAGGGGACAGTCCCAGCTGCCCTGCTCAGCACATCCACCTTCTCTATCACCCATCCCAGTAGGAATAAGTCTTTCTTCCCAGCTGGACTCGCTGTTCCCTCAAGAATGATCAGTCTCCAGCCTTGCTGCTCTGCCATCTGCACAGGCCACTGGTTTTTAGGTCTTTTTTGAGGTGGTCAGTACAGCCACCACCCTTCTTTGCCAAAATCCCGGGAGGGTTCTTTACTCTGAGCTGGGAAAAAGAAGCTGTTTTCCAGGCTCCCGCCCTCGGAGGATGAGTCGGAGGAAATTAGCAATGATGCACCACTGAAAAAAAATCAAATTGTTCAAGCAAGTTCAAAGCTGAGCCAGTCTGGAGACATCTGCACACCACATGCCAGGAGCAGTGAAACACCAATAAATCCTTGCAGGATGGCATTGAGGGAAGGAAGCTTGAGCTGCTCAACCCAACTGGGGAAGCTCCCAGTGCTTCTCTTCTGAGGAGCCTGAAGGGACTCAGTGGAAATGAGAGAGAGTTGAGGGAAGTGAGGGAAGAATAACAATTTCTGGGGAAAATGTTGAGCTACCCACATTCATAGAATCCCAGACTGCTTTGGCTTGGAAGGGACCTGAAAGATTTCATTCCAACCTCCTGTCAGGGGTAGGAACACTTCCCACTATTCCAGGTTGTTCCAAGCCACATCCAACGTGGCCCTGGACACTTCCAGGGATCCAGGGGCAGCCACAGCTTCTCTGGGCAACCACAGGGGCCTCCCCACAGTTGCCTTCATTTTGGATGTGGTTATTGGTCCAGTTTCTAGAATGAGGTGACCACTGAAGTCTAAACCCAAAATCATTAGATCAGATCTAAAGAAAACCTTTCTAAAATTGGAAGGCAACCACAAACAGAAACAGCAGAGAAAAATGGAGGTGAGAGTCCAATTTTATTTCTGGAGAAAATGCTGGTTTTAAAATAAAAATAAAAGAACCTTGCCAGGTAAAAAATCCCTCCCCTTCACCAGGGATCAATAACAGAACAGGATCAGGCACTCAGGCCAGCTGACCTGCGGCTGTTTGTGAAAGGCTTTTGCTCTGCCCATGGAGCTCAGAATAAAAAACTTTACAGTTTTCAAAGAAAAGTGAGTAAACAACCCAAAATCAAAGGCCCAGCAGCTTCTCATCCAAATGGCCTCAAGATCATGCACGGTGGAGGAGGAGGTGTCAGCCCAAGTGGGAAAATCCCACTGTACCTGAGCAACATGGAAGCTTTGCCATCAACTCCAACAGAGGCAGGAATTATTCACTGTGTTTTTCTGAACTTCTGTGTCATCCTCATCTCCGTCCCTCTGGATTTTGTGGTTGAAGAAACACCAGGCCTGGAGCAAGGCAGTTGTAGGAAAACTTTAGGTCTACATTTAGTAAGCACAGATGTCCCCTTGTGAAAATCCACGTCAGTGTGATGGGTGGATCCCTCCACCTTCAAGACTGGGCTGGATCCTTCCACCTTCTCCAGGCTGGGATGACAGGAATGCTGTGGATGGGTCACCTTGCTGGGCATTTCCACTGTGACAGGTGCCACACTCCATCCCCAGTGCCCACAAACTGGGTGAATGAAGCCCCATCTCCTCCCCCAGCTCCAGTCATTCCATGACCCCACAGCAGACATTGCCTTCTCTGAGGAAAAATTAGGGTCCAGCATAGTTTGGACACCATGACCAGCCCCATGGTCCTTATAGTATGAAAAGGGCTCCTGCTCTTCAGGCACAGAAATCCAAATAAATCAAAATCTACTCTCAGAGTCTGAAATATCCATCAGTTGTAGAGAAAGGAGACAGAGGGAAGGAGCAGGGTTAGGGCTGGCCCACAGCAGAGGAAGAGATGTGAGAACAGAGCCTGGTGCCTGCCCTTCCTCTGAGAGAGGAGTTTCACACAGCCTGAAACCAAATTGTCAGAGCAGGGAGTTTGCAGAAGTGCTCCAGCATGGGGGGACTCCCATGGGGATACTCAAGACCAGACTTTCCTAAAGTGCTCCCCTGATCTGCTGCACTTTTTGGAAAGTGTGACACACACAGCAGGTAGCTCTAGACACTGCTGTCTCATATAGGTATGGCTGACTCAGATAAATATATAAATATATGTGTGAGAGGCTTAACACACTTCCCTTTCTTCCTCCTCTCTTCCCCCCAAGTTTTGCATGTCTGAAGCTGTTTCAGATAAAAGATACTCAAAAATGAAAATGCATTTGGGATGTCTGGGAACTGAAGAAGTCAGAGAAAAAACCAGACAGGGTTAGAGCCCAAAAATCCCTGTCTCCTGCCAGGAATCTCAACCCACTGCTGACTGCAGGTTGAGGCTCCCTGTTCTCAGCAGCAGCCAGGGTTTTTTCCAAAGTGTATTCCATCAGCAGTAATGGGTCTTTCCTCATAAGCTCTGTTTTCATAGTAAATCTTCAGTCTTACATTGCATTACAGAGTTCAGCTGCTGCTAATCCTTAAAAACAATTCATTTCCAACTGCAAAGTGCAATAAAGAAAGGATAATCACTATTAATATTAGTTATTGTTATTGATTTCAGCTTTAAAGAATTGATTTTCAGTCCTGGCTGCATTTATGAGTCTCTTTGCTGAAGATGCATATAGAGGGCCCACCACTATTTTTAGATCCTTGCCCCAGCTCCAGGAGGAAGAGGATGGAGAAAGTAAAGGAGAGACCTTATGGGGAAGATCCTGATGGGTGAGGGAGGGCATCTCCATGAGGCTTCATGGAGGAAAACTTGGATATTAAAAGGAAGATTATCAGTGCTTCCTTCCAGCGAGGCCCTGCAATATCAGTGAGTCCTCCCAGTCCTTCATGAGCCATAAATTCAATTTTACCCCCTGCCAGTGACTCTTGCTATGCCTGGAGTTCTCCTGCCTGACATTTCTCCCCAGTCAACACAGTTTGATTGCTAACTATAAAATCAAAATATAAATAAAATGGTTTTAGTGAAGGTGACCCTTTCCTGTGGGGAGCTCAACCCTCTGGGGATGCTCAGCATCCTCCACTGAGCAAATAAAAGTGAGGGCCCCAAAATAGGCAATGATGCCAGGATGGAATGGGATTCTTGGGAGGATAATCTGGGCAGCAGATCAGGGATGGGATAAGGATGGACAGGTGAGAAATATTTTGCCACTTGTGGTTGAAGCAGATGCCCAGGAAGAGATGTTGAGAAGAGAGAGTAAAGTTTTGGTTCCTTGTTTTTTAAGGCAAGAAGGGGGTTGGGTTTTTTGAATCAACGTCTTGCTTCAAAAAGTCACTAAAGTTCTGTCTCAAGGGCATAAAAATATTGAGAACCTCAAAAGCAGAAGGAAGGGGGTTGGTTTTTTAGGCCACCAAAATGTTTCAGTGGGCTTAGACTGAAAAAATTTCTAACATATTGCTTGGGAAGAAATTTTGGAATTTTTTTGCAGTTCCAGTCACCATGCAACAAATGCTTCTTTCCCCCAGTTGTTTGGAAATGGCAGTACATAAAAAAAAAAATTCCATATGTAGCTCTATTTTCTGTGAGCTTTAAAAGCTCTCCCTATAGATAGTTTGAATATAATCTGGTGAGGATGTGGGAATGAAACTGGGATAAAAACCCTTAGCCAAGCCTGCAAAATAATTAAATGAGCGTTTAACCAAGATCATTATTTTCCACAGTTTTATTTATATGCAAGATTGGATACAATGGTCTGGAATATTGTTCCACACTATTACTGTGCTATAAATTATTCGAGCAAAGCACAGCAAGGCATCATAATGCAATATATTTTTTATAGTGCCATAAAGTAATTACGCACCAGACAACAAAATCTTATAGAAGTGACATATTTTATGCTTAAATTATAATTACATTAAAAGAGTCTCTTCCATTTGATGTTTATGGTGCACACACAACGGCTGACGGGAGGCCTGGGAACAAAGGGGATCTCTCACAGAGAGCTGGGCTGGGCCAGGGAGATGCAGCTGGGGAATATTCCTTGGATTTTGGCGTTTTAGGAGTATTTCTGACAATTTTGGCTGTGTCTCAGCAGCCAAGCTCAGAGTAACACGACTGCTCCTTGGGTTAGGCCTACAGATACAGGCCCAGCTAGGAACAACAATGCAATCTAATGGTGTTCCAAGAATTGGGCTGGGTTTTTTCCCTTTGTTTCACCTTCCCTGGACATGAGGGATGAGGAATTACCCAAATTAACATTTGTGCCCCCACAGAACGCAGCTACAAGGAAATACAACCACCTCCCTCAAAAGCGGCCTCAAACCGTCTTCTTCTGACACCATTTTTCTACAAATCTCGTGATGTTCTGGGGATAAATTCAGTCCAGAAGTGGGAATAACACCCCAAAAATTGTGCTTAGAACAATGGGTGGGAAGAGCCCAGAAAAAAAAGAGAGTTCTTTCCTAGGAAGAGCCTGGAGCCATGGATTTTTCACCTCAGAGAGGTTTCAGCCTGAAGGAAACCTCTCCAAATGGGGCCTGGAGATTTTTCCTAGTGGATGGCGCCTGGTTTGGGTTAAAACCAACTAAAAAAGATCAGATTAATGATGCAGAGAGGGGTTGTTAACCCAGGGCAGCTGCAGGAGGAGCGAGCCACGAGGCAGAGATGGTCCCATGGTTGTCCTCAAGCCAGGCTCTCCTTCTGGGAGCAGCCAGAGGGTGGGAATGGCAGAACTCTGCTGAGGGGACGTGTGGGAGCACATCCCCACCTCGGGAGGGCTCAGCATGGGCACAGCAGTTGTTCCTGGCAGGGGGATAATGGCTCGAGCCTGCGAGGAAATGGCTGCTGTGGTTGCAACCCAGCTTTTCCTGGAAAGTGCCCAGCTCCCACCTCGCAGCTCTGGGCTCTTCCTGCGTGACTCACACCCTGCAGGCTCCCCAGGGTGGGCGTTTGGCACCCTTTGGAGGCGGTGACACCTTCCTAGAAGTGTGACAGAGACCATAACCAGCGAGACAGCTGGGCCAGGATGGAGGGCTGGGCTCTGCCAGGCCTGGCTTTGCTGCCCGTGCGTTCTGCCGCCTGCAGAAGATGCTTTGCTGCTGCGTGCCTCAGTTTCCCCATCCGTGTGAGAGCTGTGCACAAAGGGAAGGAGGCCAGGAGCAGTTGTGGGACAATAATGCTGTGCAAACACTGCCACACTCAGGAGCGGGGTGAAGATACACAGAGTGCCCTTCCAGAGGCACCCAAACCTACACAACCTGGGCTGTGAGCCAGGGCAGCTGAAGGCCCTGGGAAGGCTGCATTGGTCTGTCTCTATTTCTGTACCCCCCACACTAACTAACCAACTAACTAACCAACTAACCTATCTGTTTATCTATCTACTCTCTATTTGTCTAGCCATCCCCTGCATGTGGGACAGCCCTGCCCTTCCAGAGCTGACACCCTTCAGAACAAATCCACCCTGCAAGGGTTGGTGTTTTGCTAGAGAAAGGTCACTTCAGCTGTTTGTGTGAGAGCTGAGGCCAACTCAATATCCTTCCTGTCCTGACATCCTTTTCCAGGCCAAAGCCCTTTCTGGAAGCACACAGAGGAAAAGCTCAGAACAATATCTGCCTTTATTTCCCCCTCCTGGGTTATGTCCTTCGATGTCCCACTATCCAGGGGTTCTGCTCCATGCTGGAAGAAGGAATGGCTCCTAAATCATGTCTACACTGGGCTGCTCCCCTGGTTTACCCAACAAACAGCGAGGTCTTCTGGTGTGTGGGAGCAGCCTCTAAATTCAGTGAACCAGAGAGCTCAGAGCAGAGCAGGGATGGTTTGAAAGGCTTTCCTGGCTCCTGTGGTTTCTCTCCTCTTGGATCTTTGTGGTGACGTGCCTGGACAACGTGACAAGACCTGCAGAAACTCTGTCAGCCTCATTGTGCTCCCTCCAGCATCGAGCTCTTCTTGCAAGCTTGCTCCAAGAGAAAGATCTGCAGAGATGCTGCAGGCTCTGCTGGGAGAGGAGAGGGCAGGGGTTAAATTCAGGCCTTGGAGAGCTAAAATATTCCAAACATAAGGCGGATGTGGCACTTCCCAGACTGCATGTAAATCAGAGACACATGCTCCCTCCGCTATGGCAGCACATGTGCACTGTTTATTTGGAGGACCCACACTGCCACTTATTTTTGTTTCCACCCAGTCAGGACTGGAAGAAATTTGCTCCAGCTCTCCGTGGCAAAATAACACGGGGTCTCTCTTCCCCTAGGACCGAGGGCATGGGAGCTACCTTCAATTTCTTGGCCAAAAGAACTCAGTGTTGCCCTTTTGAGGTGAGCTCCAGATCCCCCACCAGCCTTGGAGCTTTCTCTCCCTCTGAACCCAGCCAGGAGCAACTCAACATCAGGAAACAATCACAGGGACTGTTCCACATTAGCCACAATCCAATTATTTTCCACAGCTTGGTGATGTCTTCCCACACCCCTCCCCTGGCTGTGATGATGCCCTCGATGGCATTGGGCAGGTTGGGGGTGACCAGCCCAGGGACAGCCTGGACAGTGGCAGCACTGGAGGGGACATGGCAAGCTCTGTGCCTCTGGCTGTTTGCACAAGCCCAGGTTTGCCCTGGTGCTGGCAGCAGCATCCTGGGGGTGAAGTCCAGTGCTATGCTGTCAGTGGGCAAAGGACACGGGCACTGTGGAGACCTTTAAGCAGCCAGAAGATCAAAGGGGACAAATATCCACGGAGGACAGAATTACAAAGCCAGGGTGAGAAGGGGTTTCATGTCGTGTGCATGGGCAGTGCCCTGAGGAACTCCCCAGTGCTCAGGGCTGGCTGCAAAGCTGCTCCAACTTCCCTCTTGGGTGTCTCTGCTGGGTATTTTGCAACCAGAAACTCTTTTCTGGCTCAAACCAGCCCTGGCTTCAAGCCAGGACCTGGGGCTGTGGTCAAGGCAGGGCTGAGGCACCACTAACAAGCCCAGCTCGCTGTGCATCAGCCCCCACACAGCCCCGAGTGCTCAGTGTGACTTTCCAGGCTTCCCACCCACCACAAGCTTTTCATCTCCTCCTCCATGACTCCCTGGCTCCTTTTGTGCCCAATCTCAATTTATTTCTTGCTTGCATGTACTCCTTTGCTCAGCACCCAGCCCGGGCCGGGCCAGGCTCCCCGCAGGGATCACAGCACGGATTACAGAGCTCTGCAGAGGGGATCTGAGGTCCTGGGAAAGGTCCTGCCTGCCATCCCTGCTCTCCTTTTCACCCTGAGCTCTGCTCTGGCACGGCAGGAGCACGGCACTGCAGGCTGTGCCTGTCTGCAGGGTGATTGCTCTGCTCGGCTGGTTGGAGTCGCTTACCCTGGGTGCCACGGCGACACTCCAGGCGTGCAGCAATCCCTCAGGAGCACAGCATCTGCTGGATCCCCCCTGGAAGGGTGTATTTCTGTGTCTCTGTCTAGCAGCTCCCATATGACTGGAGCAGAGAGCGAGGGCTGGCCCAGCTCGGTGTGGAAGTGGCCTCGTGTCACCCAGGGAAGGCTGGGCCCCCGCTGTCCCCATCAGCCAGATGTGACTTCTCCAGTGATGCATGAATGCCTGGGCTTCAGCTTTCTTGGTTTTCCCTTTTTCCCAGTGCCCCCCAGCTGATGGCAGGAGATGAGGAGGCAGCTGAGATGCCAGGGATGAAATCTGCTGTCCCCTAGCACGCAAATCCTGTGTCCCCAGTGACAGATTCACCCCAGCCAACCTGTCCCCCCTGACACCAGGAGCTGCCGGGCTGCCAGACCTGTCCATGAGTTTTGGTACCCAGCTGTGCACAACCTTCCTCCTCTGGTGGAAGAAGAAGGGCACAGAAGACAGACAATGAACCTGGATCCAACATCTGGTTCCCCCCAGTTCCAAAGGGGTGGAGGAACTGGTGTAAGTGGTCAATTTAACAGCTGGAAGGCTCACACTAGGCAGGAACAGGCACCCAAAGCCTCTCTGGAAAGGATGCAGAAAGGCTCTTTGCAGTCATACACCAGCTTGGTTTTCCCTGCTGTACTCAGACTGAGGTGCTCATCCCTGCTAAACCAAGAACTGATATGAAAGGACTCACCTGGAGCAGCCCCACTGCATTTTTTGGCTCTGTGATGCCCATACCCACCCCACAGCCAAAGCTCCCAGACAAATCAGGAGTTTGGAGCTGCTGGGGCTTGCCCAGCTGGAGGGGATGTTTGTGAACCCACTCACAGCATCACAGTGCAGGGAAAACAGCCAAGGGGAGCTGGGGGAGACAAAAAATCCAAAACACAAACAGAGCTGGGAGGGAGTGAGGGAAGAGGGAGGGCAGGGGTCCTTGCTTGTTATGCCCAGGTGAGGCAAGGCAGGGAGGAGGAATGTTTTCCTCTGGATTCACCAGGCCCTGAGCCCCTGAGAGCACAGTCCCTGCTGTGGCTCCTCACCCTGATCCCCCTGGAAGGCAGCAGCTTTGGGGAGAGGAGAGGAGAGGAGAGGAGAGGAGAGGAGAGGAGAGGAACA